>NPFG01000259.1:0-53848 GCA_002288965.1 Xylaria sp. MSU_SB201401 | reverse complement strand
GAGGACAGCCGGACATTGCCAGGATGTATTGTACGTATAGTTCATATCGCAGTCTCACACCAAGAAGGATGGTATAGATACTGGGGTCTAGGTTACGGCGGGAGGGGATGTAACAGCACAACCGAAGAAAAAGAGAGAAAAGAGACGATTTAAAATCATTGTCGCATACCTTGTGCTTGGAAGTCGAAGTCGGCGATGCGGCGGCTGTCGAAGAGCTCGGGGCCGGCGAGGTCGCTCTGCGGGTGGGCGCGAGAGGTGATTCAGGGGTTCACATGTCGTGAATCAAACGGGGGCCTGGCGAGAATCCAAGATGGTTACTGCTCTTAAGGAGGAGCACTCCCAACAGTGCCAGCCTGATAAGGGAGCAAGCAAGTGGTGCTACTACAAGCAAACAACAACGAGGTGGCCAACCCAAATGATTGCGTGCACAGCGTGGCGTAGGGAGCTGGGAGGAAAGAGAACGAACGAGCAGCTGAAGTCGAAGGTTGAGAGAAAGAGGTGAAACCAGTTGCGAAGCGTGTCGGTTTTCCAACACGCTACTGCTACTGGTTGGTGTGTATCTGTATGCGCATACTCGGTACTGTAGTAAATTACTACGGGCTGCAGCGTAGCGTCGGTACGCTCTGGCCGGGTGCACCTTGAAAGGGTCGCATTGAATTGATGGAGAATTGGAGGGCGATTGGCACGACAGAATAGCCGCAAGGATATCCCGGCATAATCGGAGCCAGGGTTGTCATGCAGAGGACTCCTTAATACTACTATAGTGTCGAGTGTACTGCCTAGTACTCTTGTATCCAAAGCTGTGGTCTGTCTATGTGTGACCTGTGTTACTCTCATAGGTTATCCTACCGTTACCTACATATCTCCCTACATATCTCCCTACCTGCCAGCCTACCTGCCAGCCTACTAAGTTGTAAGGACTTACATGCACCTGCCGCGGAGTGGTTGCCCGTACCGTAACTACCCAGAAATTACCTACATAAGTACGAGTAGCAGCAGTACGTGTAGTAAGATGGTTACCAAATGCAGGTAAGATTACCTAGGTACCTATTTAAGTACATATTTCAGTATGTACTGACTTCACCCACTTACGTACCCATCTATCTAGATATAAGTTCAACCCTTCAATATCTACTTCGTATTCTACTCTGCACATATACTTACCCACTGATATTATAATTCCACTTGCAGCCCCTACATCCACAGGCATCTCGTCTATATCCATGTGAATCTGCAGCGTATTTGTGTAGGGTGCTACCTTGCGCAGGTAGTATCTGTCAAAACCATGTGGTTGGCTACAGAGCCGTCGCCAAAGCGTTCGTCGGCACACAGGGAAAAGTACATGTACGGAGTACAGTAGCGTACGCCATACAAAAGAAGCCCCTGAACCAGGGCATTGCGCTAATGCAAAACCTCTCTGGCGGGCTAGTCCCCACTAGGAACTGAATCGAGACATCGTCAGCACCATATTCCCGAAGCCTGCCTTGTCTGGTATAGTCATCATCCAGTCAGCCCCTCTACAGACCCTCTGCAGACCTCTCAAAAGGGCTAATAAAAGAGCCATGCGGAGGCTCAGTCTAGTGTAGGTACCTATGTACATAGTTGTAGTAGTAGGCCAGTAACAATTTTTT
Organism: Xylaria sp. MSU_SB201401; assembly: GCA_002288965.1. Lineage (NCBI taxonomy): Eukaryota > Fungi > Ascomycota > Sordariomycetes > Xylariales > Xylariaceae > Xylaria > Xylaria sp. MSU_SB201401. The sequence goes on along the minus strand of NPFG01000259.1, from coordinate 52,217 downwards.
TTTAAGAGTTAAGCGTAGCACCAGCCTCCCCATATCCTTATCAGGGTATTAACTATGATCATCCGTGAATCGAACTCATTGTTCCGCTGCAAATATATTATCTTCATAAATCTTTTTGGAGGGGTTTGTGCCTTGTGCCCGGGGAGATCGGAGAATTCCCTAGCCACGTTTTAAATAAATCCCCAGCGGACCATAGAGATCGTTAAAGGCTAACTCCACATTAGGTAACGATGTTCGTTTCTGCTGCCGTTGACCATGCGCTCGTTAAGTTGCACCTAGTGTACACACACATACTACGTACAGCCAGGAAACCCCGACAGAAATAGCATGCGTACACATCAGGCAAACCACCAGAGATGACTCTGTTGTCAGTCCACCTTACCAGCTACCTGTCTTGACATTAACATGTTTCAACAGACCCCGAATCAGAGTGTATGCGTATGTGCGTTGTGAGTCTAGACCCGACTTTTTTACGCTCGGATACACCCAAGTGCTTCCATACTACGCACCTGTACTTAGCCATACTGGGTATACACTACCTATGGCTGCGAAACCACACGAGCTGAACAGATGTTGTCCCATGTGGGGGTATGTGTCTATGTACGGTATTTGGACCGCCAGAGCCTTGCGCACGTAGCGGGTACACATATGTTTCATGATCAACAGCAGGTCGGAAATGATGTGGTGCTGACATGGTAACATTTTGAAGAGGGATGGGATCAGAGACAGGACAAACTTGTTTTTTCCACTGACCCTAGCCTCGACCAGGGGCAAGCAGTAGATAAGATGAGTTCCCACGTCTAATGCCGTTGATATTTGTACTTACTGTACTGCCTACCTACAGTACAGTAGTCATTATTTACATATAATAATCCATGATGTTCCACTTCTTAGTTTGCTTGTTTAGGGAACCTGTATGTAGTAGACCCTCCTTACATCCTGCAACGCAGCCGTGGCAAGTCAATACGATCGTCGTAAATCACAACGGACATTCCTCCGTAGTATGCCCCAGGCGAGCCAGGTGCCCTCAAATTCCGAGTATCTACTGCAGTTGAAAGCTGATGAACGCCAATCTCGCCGAGAGGCCCGTTGCACGTATCGAGAATAATTAGCAGCATCTACGGAGCGTAGTGTGGTCCTGTGCAGCAGTCTACTCCAGATAAGTTCAAGTTCACGCAGGGTGGGAGATACCCACACCACCATGGCTTTCTGAAGGATCATGTAGCTGTCCCCCTAAGCTGACTCTGCGTCATGTACGAGTTTAATAAAAGAAACTCGACCACTTTCACTACCAGTCACGAGCAGTTGGTTGTTACGAATCAACATGCACTCAGAATCCTGCCAATGCTGAGGTTACTGTGATAATAACAAAAATAATCGTCCTTGTAGGGAACGAGCAATCCCCCGAAAATAAGCACCACACCTTTTACATAAGTCGATATCCAAGATACCTCTAGTAGGAATCGCTACACTATGTAGGTAAAGTGCTGTCGCATACCCCCACCCATTCTCGCCTGTTCGCTCTCATCAGCCAACGCTAACAACCATACCAAATTGTTTACTATGTACTCAGCACCTACCTAGTACGTTAAGACTGGGGAAACTTACCGTAGTAATGGTATCTCATACAGTCTTCCAATCACTTCATAACATGTATGTATTATAACTACCGAAATTAGTCAGCGACCTACTCGGGTCCAGTCCATGATCGCCATTCAACCATCATGCTCTCAGGACCTACCATTGGCAATAATTGGTATTCTTCTTCGGGCCCCAAATCTCCATCCGTCCGGTACTCTGGATAGAAGTTCGAGTATGTCCGAGTCAGGCTCTTCACGTACACGTAGGCGCTACGAAGCACTAGGATATTCCGCGCGCGCACTTAACGTTACTTAACAATTATCTCTAGCATCTGTCTATTGTTCCCATCATTTATAGTGCCGGAGAGTAACCTCATTTGAATAACGGAGGTGGGGCATAAAGGCTGGACCATGATACCAGGTTAAGGTACACTAGAAGAACCCCATCATGAAGATTATACGCATATGTACAACACGCTAGGGGCTCATGAACGCTAACTGTAGCTAGGTAGATTCGCTGTTTGATCTAACTTCGGGATAGATGTCTCCTCGTCCGAACAACCACGGCAACACCACGTGCAATCGTCTTTACAATACACGCGTACAGTAAGATGACGATGACATAGACAGAGGCTAAATACGACTAGGTAGTGCCATGCGTCGCAACGCGCCTTACCTACTGAGTACACTGCGATTAGTGTAAATACTGTAAGTATTCCTGTCATAAGAGTGAGCACCCGCCACATGAAATCCGCATTTTACGTGCCCGTTTGATCTCCTAGATCTGCGGGTCTCGTCCCTGGCGCCGATCTCTCGGTATTCGATATCGGCCGATACGTGAGCAGGCTCCAGACCGCCACATCTCTAACCGCCATCCTGACAGGCGCCCAACAAGCATCGTTTCAACAGCACTCAATAAGCGGTTTCGAAGCTGCACATCATCTTTATCTCTTGTCCAACGGCTATGTGCTTGGAGATATGCTTGTATCTGGCCACTCTGCAAGCCCAACCCGTCTCTGCACACAAGGCTCATATTGATGGGCCTATCACGCCGCGACCAAATATGACAGGCTTTCAGCCCATTGCTTTTGCCCGTACCCTTGAGATCCTTTCGCATACAAAAACCTTGGGCCGATTACGACATGTCCCCTGGCTACAATCAGTGCCGTCGGTTATGCAGGTAGGGTTGTCTTTATTGGGGTCGGCAGTCCCCCCAGCGAGCTGAGAGGCTGGGGGATCTCGGATCTGACGCTCGATGAGACGCTCGATGACTCTGCACAGCTTACTTGCACCTCAAGCATTAAAGGTCCTACGCTCCTCGAGGCTCTCAGTCTCAGTTCCACTTTCACTGCAGCTCCAACCTTGGAAGATGCCTCGCATAGTCAGTCGTAAGGTGTACGTAACACGTCGCCAAGTCGGTGTTGCATCTCAACGGACAGGCATCCTCCATCAGCTTCATTATGTACAGTAGGCGGTTTGTGTGACGCTGTATATTCTTGGGTGGTGATATCTGGAATTACGCCAACCTCCCCGCATGCAACATGGCCAAAAATCCTACGGTTGACATTTCCGAGAGATTCAGCATCTCCAGGACAGATGATCTACGTGGTCCAGATTAAGACCTCGCGAACCAAAGCCGCCATGCCTAAATCTACCTGCCTACTGTACGATTCCGTGTTCGCCCCTTGACTGATCATTTACTATCAATCGGTGGCCAAGCACGGGATTGTAGTTCTATGAAGCCGAGGTACTACGTCTCTCATCATTTCCTGACTGATAAATTTAGGGGGCATATCCAGGGCGAAATGCCTGAAAAAATTAAGCTCTCCAGGCATAGGTGAATAGCGTCGCAGGATTTCAACGCTCGGGCTTCACCACTTCAGCCGGGCCGCAGATTCGGTTTCGCAGACACGGCATCAAGATCCTTTACGGCCAAGAGAGCAACCACTTATAGATATAGCAGCTAACAACCGAAGCGGCAGCAGTTTCTCCTGAAACCTTACAGTAACAAGCATATCCAAATTCTTGAATTGACAATGACTACTTGAAATTCTCGAAGTGCAGACACTCCTTGTCTAGACGCAGACACAGAGTTGTCACAGCTAAGGTAATTGACCCCCCATTACCAAAGTTGATGCAGGTGCCCGTTACAACACGCCCATCCGGTAAGTAACACATAATAAGCTGTGCCGTCGGCTGCTCAGCATGGTATCCCTTTGGCCGCCACGAAACCTCCTCTAGATTTAAAGTGTTAGTGTAGAGCTAGCGACCAATCAGAATCGAAATCCCAGCAGCTTTAAAAGCCCTGATTGGTCGCTAGCTTCTACACTAACACTTTAAATCCAGAGGAGGTTTCGTGGCGGCCAAAGGGATACTATCTATCTCCGCCGGCCCCTTGACGGGAAGCGATTGTGGTACCACCCCCAACCCAACGAAATATAGCAATCAAATGCTGGGTAATTCTAGCTACAGTGAGGTCCAGTTTCAGGCTTGAACTTGAAAAAGGTATACCTACCATCGCTGTTCACCGTCGTAGCCCCCAGCATGCTTGTAATTAATCATGTTACCGTGCTGGCAATCAATCAATTGATCATTCAACAGCTCTGAGGCATTACCACGGATAGAAAATTAATTGCCACAGGCTGCTAGATAATTACCAAGTTTGTGATAGGGCCGACAGCCCAACACGTCTTGGCCCCTGAATCCGAAGCCACATGCTTATCCAGCCGCGCGGTGGAGGGTGGGGCGTTACCAGACTTGCAGCAAACGATCACAGCTGCGCAGCGTGTCAACAGCACGGGAACACGAACCTTTTTTTTTTTTTTTTTAGGATGTCCAATAGGTGCTCTACAAGTGAGCACCAGAGCAGGACGCTTAAGGGCTCTATATGTTTGCAACCGGGATCGTACACGTCAGGATGTCATTGAATAGCTAACTAAACGAGAAGTATTGGGCATGATCGTTCTTGTCGCGCAAGGGATTGAGCACGACAGCCCTTCGCAAGCTATCCCTTTTCTATCATGTGTGTGCACGAGGCGTAGACTGAGTCTCAATCATCCAATGAATACTACATCAGTCAGGTAGGGTGGTCAGAATATGTGTATCCAATGGGATCGAAAATGTCAGACAGTATTACATAACCAACCACCTGCCAGCCTACCAATCTGCCTATCTCCATATTACAATTATTACCAACAAGTACAGCTAAGCGCAGAGAAAATCAACAACTCGAGCGCCCACGCGGAAGCTGTTCGTTTTTCTTCCCTACTTAGATTGCACAATGTGACCCATCGGCCGGCTCTGTGCATGTGCCCTTTTTGAGATACGTCATTTCCGCTCCAATTCATCCCCTTGCCTGGGTACCTTACACGTGTATTTCATGGTACGGTAGGCTGCGGCAGGCTAGGCACGGCTCGTTTGCCCTTGTGTATTTGTGCCCGGTCCCTGATAATCAACCCGACGGTCCCTGGTAATCCCAGCATTGGTTTGATTGAGTGCCTTACTTTATCTGCCGCATTGGAAAGGAGAACGATGACTTGTGATATTCTAGATCTCATCACATGTGTCTACCTACTTACCACTGTTCCGCATTCGTAACGTAGAATTACTTACTGCACCATGATATCGTCGTGATAGATATGAACCGTTTTATAGGTTTTTGTATGTTCTGAATATGCTTTTGAGTTGATACCGATGATAAATGCAACCTTTCTTCGTGGTGGAAAATACTTAGCATGAAATCCGTTCAAATATTTCTATTAAATAATCTTATGTGAATGCTACCATAGCGTTGAGTTTAATGCCTAAAATCCGATTTCTCACTCAATTTAATGTCCCAGGTTAGCTATATAGCTAACCTGAGATGAGGTATTATGGACTCATCGTCATCATCACTTCCAGAATATGAGTCCCTCATAGTGACTCTAACCTAAGGTAGTTTGTTATCTTCTTTGACTCATACTACTAAACCTAAACCGACCCATCGCGAGAAGTTATGTAACCCCCCGCAAGTACACAAAGCGTAAAATATTACTCGCAATCTTTTACTTACCCTGGTACAATAGCCTTGTTCAATCCAACAATAAGCTATGATTAGAAAGACAACTAACTATGATACAGATAAAAGAAAGAACAAATATTACGTGAATACAATAATAAAAGGTAACAAAGACGAGAAGATTGAATTAGGGTTTGAACATATATGACAAGAAACAATTTTTTTTCTCCATTTTGAAGAATTGACTTAAGGGAAACAACTTATCGATTGTGGGTTCATACCTAAACGTTATGAACTATGAATTAACACACACTTATCGGCATGGCGGGAGACTGGAACGTATCTACAAACGCCAGCATCTGTAGATGGCGCCCTCCCTAGTTGGTGCTCTCCCTAGTTGGTGCTCTCCCTAGTGTTGTACCATATCCCAGACATCACGGCTGGTTAGGGGTCGATAACTCGCTAGTAATCCGAACCTCAAGAAAGGGTCTTTTGACTAACGCAACATTAATGTTGGGACACATTGAACTGATATGAAACATCATGTCAACCTGCTCCAAGGCATGCGAGCAGTCGGTGTCTTCCATGCTGGGAGAGCTATATTATATTATGCTCTAGTGCTTCCGAGAGTTCGCAATCGCGGCACAAGCCAGTTCATAATCACTTACGGAGGAAGCATCAACGCCGTACAATTTCTGGGCTTGCTTCTGTTTTCCTTCACAATTGTTGCATTTGCCAGGGACGGTTTTTGCAGCTGCAGTCCGTCTATCGGGGCAGCTGAAACCGCCTGATAACTGACAAGAGCTGGAAACCTGGGGTGGGCCTCGATGGCCGCAGTCTTTATGAGTCACAGAAGCGATCCCACACATTTCTGAAGTTTGCTGGGTACTGGTGTATGGGGATTCCTATAGGAGTAGCTGGTGCTTGGTTCTCTTCGTGTCACTGATTATACTGCACTTGGATGATCTGGTTGAGGGCGTGGTATTGAAGTGATAGTGGGTTGGAAAACATCGCGGATTTCCTGTGAATTTAAGTACACCCACCAAGTCAAGTATAGCGGTCAATACACTGTACCTACAAGGGAATCGTTCAACCATCGAAAGGATATTGTTTTCTTGAAAATGCAATTACCTTATTGTTAGTAGAGAATACAAAAGACTTCTGGATAATACTGTTGTATTATGTATCAGACTAGTTCAAGAACCTTTGTACAGAAATTTTAGTTGGCTCTTTGTCTTATACAATAGCGTTGTAAGGGCCCATACGACTTGAGTATGCTCACCTCTTAGGTGGAATCACCCAGTCAAAGGTTTGATAACGCCTGAGCTTGAAGTCGATTAGTTATCCTGATCAAAATTTCTAACCACTTACCTCTCCGTAAGACCTCTCTGGTCGGTGCTACATTTGACATGTACAGTAGCAGGGTTCGTATCATTGAATATGTTAATCTCCTCTTTTGGCTGTCAAGCACAAGCTTCGACCATCCAGTCTTCTTCACAACACTGGGCTCGCCGTGACAGGAATGCAAAAGATACTTGGTCGCCTGGAAGCAGTTCATTACCATGGCGATACAAAATGATAGAACGTTGCTAGGTTGGGGAAAGCCACATGGTTTTAATGAGATAACTCACAGGAAGAGAGTAAATGCTCTATTAAGTGGTATGGTGGTGGATGGGAAAGGCTAGTAGGAGCTATGTTGTATAGAGGGTTACCTATATTGCTATGTATGGTAGGGTCTGCATTATGTTAAAATTAACCCCCTACTGGTTCGTAACAACATATGCTATATACAATATCCCGATATTGTACCCGATCTCTATGGAATTCTCCGATCCATAGCGAGTTTCCATCATCTGTACAGAAGCATTATAGTTTATTTGATTACCTTCTGGTCTCCGGGTTCGGCCGGAGTATCCATGTTGTTATACCATTTATATAATAGGCCGTCATTCTTTCATATTTTCCCTTGTTCTAAATAATTCTATTGACTTCTTCGTTTCCCTTGTGCTCGAAACAAGCACTAATCTAGTTGAAGTAACATTATTGTCAAGAGCATGAAGAGAATGTTTGGCTTATTCCCATACACACTCCGCCAAGGGTGTAGTTTTCATATCACTGCTGATAACACTGCCGACGTCATCATGCGGCGAGCTGTTTGGCTCGTTCAATTCTTTACCATGGCAAGTCTCTAACGTGTCGAACAAGAAGACTGGAAAAAATGATTACCGGAAAGGAGCGCTTGCCGCATTGAATTACAAGTCTTATCTGCAAAATGAAGTCTGACAGCCTAGATGCCACATCTCGACAGGATGTTGGGAGCGCCGCACACCACAATGCAGTCGCAGTGTGCAATGGGAGCGAAGATCACATCTTCAAATAGACATGATGCGTGACGATCACTGTGGTCTTGCGCCAAGCTAACGCATGTACGTAAGCGTGGTTAGGCAACGACGCTGCATTGGCCGCTCCCCACTGGCGTCCCAAAACGTCCTGAGTGGTTGTCGCATCTCACGACGATTGGTTGACGACGGCGATACGTCGCCTCTTTATCTGGGGCAGCTGGGTAGCATCTTGTATTCCCACACACTTGACGCCTTCAATGGACGAGATATGATATAATCATGACTGATGTAAGAGAGCATTTTTCTTTCGTCCTGCTGCTGTGAATCAGCCCCAGTAGATTTGCTTATGGATGGTGGTAGATACATACTTAATATAGTATGCCACGCCGCAACCTTCTGCTGGGTTCGGCACAGAGAGTGATGACGACAATGTCATCGCCCGTGGGATCATTGAATCTTGGCATCATCTCTTGAGTGGGTGGTCAGTCATCGATCGCCTCGTTGATGTCAAGAGGTGTTCATTCAGTTATAAAAGAACATAATACATAGTATGTAGATCTTCAGAGATATAGTTTGAAGCTCTCATTTTTCACTTATCAGGCGCAATACACTCATACCCTTACACTGAAACCTCGATTTTATCTCTGAAAGTACCGTGTCAAAAGTCTCAGAACTTAGAGGCTCACCTTCCACTTTTAAAGACACGTCATAGTACACAATAACCATGTCCTCGCGAGGCCACCGATCGCGCTCACGCGCAGACAACATCATAGATGCCCTCGAGAGCGGACGGGTGCGCGAAGCCGTAAAAGAGCTCAACCCGTCTCGCTCAAGTCACGACAACAAGACCCGGCATCACCAACGCAAGCACCATAACACACGCGATTACGACTACTACGATGAAGGCCCACCTCGCCGCAGCCGCTATGACGGCTACTACCCGCCGGAGGATGACGGATACTATTACGACTCACGACCACGCAGACACCGCTCCGCGCACTCGGACCGACACCACCACGACGACCGCCGCGGGCGAAGTAGCCACAAGCGGTCTTCGTCTTCGCGCGGGAGCCGTGACAGCGGGCTGGACCTTAAAGAAGTCGCCGGCGCAGCGGTGACTGCCGGTGTCATCGAAGCCTGGCGGTCGCGGTACGACGCGGATAGGACTATGAGGGTTGCTACCGCCGCCATTGGAGCCGCCGCGACGGACTCGGCGCTGGGCGGGCGAAGGGACGGCAAGGAGAAGAGACACGTTGTCGAGAGCGCGCTGGCGGGCTTGGTCGAGAATAGAGTTATTAATGGGCCAAGGCGTTGAGGGTTGACATGAACGAGTGAATGAGATTCTAGTGGGATTGTCGGTGGTTCCAATTAACCATATAATGAGTTACGAGATATTACGACGGCTTTGTCTTAATTTGTCCGAAGGGCTTGGGTTATGGGATTTGCGATGTAGATTTCGTTCTTTGTAGTCTGGGTTTATTAGCAGGCGGAGAAGGAACAACACAGGCGGAATTAATGATTTAGACTAAGATGATAAGGATGAGGATGACAATTATCACACATTACCCAAGATGGAAGATACTGATGTCAGAGAACCTGCCTATCTCTAATATCATGACCTTGATTTGACATAGACTCGTCCTCTTGTCCGTGCCTCGTTTTCGCCTAGTCGTCATCATTCAGAACGGCACTCCCAACTCGCTTTACGCTACCAGTCTACCCTACGTCAGACGAGCGTACTTCGAGCCAGAACACCAGAGTCTCTTGATCAAAGAAGTATGAGAGAATGCGCAAGGTCACTGAAAGCGATCTACAAACGGCACCGGCAAGTAACGACTATCACTTGCTGGCGGAAACAAATCACTCTCACCAACCAACACCCTTTCCCCAAGGAATCCTCCAATGTCATATGCAATGCATGTGAACTAACATAAAAACTCTCCGGAGATCCCGTGGTAAATTCCATCCCCTGCAAATCCCGGTGCTCCTCCCTAGGCCATGCCACCCGTAGATACCGATCCGGCAAATCGCTAGGCCGAGAGCGGAAGCGACGGTTCTTTTTTTTTCGGGGAGTGGGGGCGGGCAACAAGGATTTTGTCCCCCTTGCTAATAATGTGAATATTGCTGGTGTTGACATCCGGGGTTAAGAGACTTAAATCAGACCTCCTTTACGAATGCACGCATACGGTGTTATAATTACTAAAACTGGTTCCATAGATGTGACAAGAACGTAAATATACGCCTTGGCTTCGAGAGGGGACATATCATCCTGCCTCTGGCTATCTCGGTGATTCGACCTTGTTTCAGTTGAAGCGGCTATTACACTAGTCTTTTGATCGTTGGGTATTTAACTTCAGATTAAGTATTTGTAAAGTCAATTACATATTACGTTAATTTAGCATTGATTATAGATGATGGTCATAGTCTAGATGCGGAAAAGCTTTCTGGCTACGCTGATACGTTTTCTGTGATATGAACTATGCAAATAGGTTACTATTATACGCCCTCACTCCCTTTACCTGTGTGATCATATGGACCTTGTTACAAGGGAACCACGGGCACGTAGTTGAGTTCAAAACCAGTTCACGATGGTATTGTTCCTTTTACAAGACAGTAAGAAGCTGTACATAAATGAGTGTATCTCCCGAAGTGTTCTCGGTAAGTACTTGTTCTTGTGGCCTGGGGTCTTCAATGTTAGACTAGTATCTGTCTCCATTCTTTACCAACCTTGATTATAGGTCGTCTATACTTGTGTTGTGCTTGTAGCTTATTTAGGCTCTGGGTTATGTACTCTTTTGTGCTGAATTGGACGTAGTATCGCTCGAGTTATTTTCTGTATTAAACTGACACTGAAGTTCAGGAGGCGAACATCGCTATCTCGCTGTGCCACAAGAGAACATCACAATGTAAACTACTCGGTTTTTTCCCCCCAAAGCATGGTTCCATCCCATCTTCTAGGACCTTGATACTCCTACCCTGGCTGATGGAGTACCACATACGAAGCCACCTTCTTTGATAGGTTTGCCGTAGAGTCACACTGGCGTAATTTGGCCAACAAACGATACTAGGCAGAGCAGATCCTAGAGTAATAAATACACTAGATAACCACAGTATACACAAAGTATATCCTCAATGACATTTTTCCTAAGTGGCATGAAGTCGATCCGAGGATACCGAAGCTAGAATAGACAGACTCGTGTGTTATATAGCCGTAGCTTGGGCACGAAGGTCTTCAGAACCCTTGTGCAACAAACGTCGTACAATGTTTCTGATACTGAATCTTGTTGAACTTCTCTCTCCAGAAGTACCGAGTCGAACCTAGCCTGTAAAACTTGTCGTCAGTGACGGCCAGAAATAAGTACGGGAGTTGAGTCTGCCTTATTGCTTGCGCAAGGATTCTGGATTCTCTTGGGGCCTGTCGAAACCATAATTATGCAAAGTAATCTTTTCCTCTCGTGGCATACTTTTTTTGTTAGCTATGGACGGCCTTGAGTTTGGAAACGGGGAAGGAATTTTTTTGCTTCCGACCATGTGATTTCTAATTATTACGGAAATACCAGGCAGATGGCCTCTTGGTGGGCGAGTTATTTTCATCAATTTGGAAGTTACACGTTGTTCGCAACCAGGAGGCATCGGAAGAACCCCTGAGAAGGCGATCCACTCATACGTGCGTTGTGGTGACCGCGTAAGAACCCGCTGGCGGCAAATGCTCTTCTAAGAAGCTTACATGGACCGGCAACTTTAGGGGGTGCCTCCGGCACCTAATGAGAACGAGCCGGATGGTCCCCGTTCATAGATTGGACAACCATCGCTGCAACCGAGGTGAAACGCTGGGCTAGTCAATCCTAATCTCTGTCCTGCGTACTTTGTTAGTAGTTGCATGAATTGTTTCTCTTGAAAGTCTCTTAGACAAGCTAGTTGGGCGCGCTCGATGACTCGTCTCCCATGAAATCGTACGATTATGAGTGAGTAAACGATCACTCTTAAACGGACTTTGGAGAAAGAACGATGCCATGGTCTAGTCATCAGAATCACCTTGGACAGTGTTGTCTCTCAATGTCTTGAGCTTTGCAATGCTGTGTAAACAAACTATATTCACTCGGCTGGAATATTAGTAAGATACCATTGGAAGCCCAGAATACTAGGTTAGTAAACTAGCTCGGGCAGACAAGAGAGCGGAACGAAGAGACCCGCATTGCTAAGAGCTCGAGCGGTTATCGCTTAGGGAAGTGCAAAGTTTCCCGGGGGGAGCCCTGGCCCGATCCGTCGAAAGAATCGCCCTATGGCAGGCAATCAAAGTAAAAGTCCCTGATTACCCTTTTTGAGATGTTAAGAGCGAAGTAGTGTATACTAGCTACTCAACAAATGGTTCGCCGCGTTTCAAGGAAGACATAACCAACTAAGTCAAACGTTGATGAGAGGACTGCCGCGGTATTCGGGGAGTACAGTTAGTTGGTAATTAAAAAAAAGGAGCTGATATGCCGACTGCGGGAATTCCGAACATCGGAATAAGCTGACATACATGACGCTTGGGTACGCGAATGGAACAAAGGACCACGTGCGAGGGAAGCGGCGCGGCGGAATCTAACGTCGATAATTTTTCTTAACGTCCAGCAATTCTCTCAGCTGACCAACGATGAAACAGGAACCATAGGGGGTCTAAGCTGGAAGATCATCTTGACTCGGGGCCCTTGATTCGTATGTTTTATGCAACGCCGGCAATAAACAGATATGATTGATGGGGTCTGTACGTAAATCAGTGGCCGGGCTTGCCAACTGTGATCTTTCCAAATCGATAGTCGCTGTCCCTTTGGCGATGCGCGGGGTTTAGTGTAGCCGTAGGAGCGAGTACGCGGCGTTACTCGGGTCGTACATTTACTACACTGGATTACGGCACATGCCCGACTCCTCCTGCATCTAGAAAGGTACGGTTGCAGCCTCTGGTTCTGTGTTTCCAGGGTTCGGGAGTCTAGAACTCGGTTTTCTTTGCGAGATGCTACTAGAGTATCACAGCACAAGCCATCGGCTAGCCTTTTCAGGTCGACAGTTCGAGACATGAAGAATTGACGATGCCTACCAATAACTGCGCACGAGAAAAGGCGGTGGGTGGGCGTATCAGTGAAACCCAGGGCGCAGCTCTGGTGAGAGGAGCAGTAAGTGCTAGAAAACAGGGAAAACTAGGTGAGTAGGACGGAGACCAGAAAATGATGTCTTTCCGCAAGTTGTGGCTTTGGCAGAGATAGGCCAAAACCGCTGCTTCGACTTCCCTGATTCCCCTGATTCACCATCTCCTTACTTATACCATCTTTTTCGTCGTCGATGGTTATAGCTAGGGAGGTCCATCAAGATGGGTTTCTATCTGGCGGTACAGCCTCTCGATAGCCTCTTGGCCGTGCAGTAGCAGCGCTGCAGGTGCCATAAAACGTACCGTAGGTGCCGAGACTTGGAGCTGAATAGAGGTCGATGGATAAGCTAGGAGTCGATTTCGTCACGGGTTCCCCGTTTCCTGCTGGTGTAATCGGTCTGGTTGGTGAGGATTGGACGCGGAGCAAGCTCAACGATCACCTCACTGCTGCATTGGGGCGTTTGTGCAGGCATGCAGCCCTCCCTAGCATCGTAATTCAGGCTTATCAATGGATAGATAGGCTATCTGTGGCTACCTACAACGCATACACACGGCATATATACTTACCTACATACACGTACGTCAACTAGGCCTGGTCGATGGTCCACCGTGTGATTAATTGGTCCTCCCTACACAGCGCTGTAGGTATTAAGAGGTGTGCGTTTGTGCGGTTATTTGTGTCGTTGGGAGCCCCTTCCATGTCTTCTACATGACTGGTACCGTACAGTAGGTCCAAGTAGGTTCGGTCCGGTTCGGTTTGGTCCTCATCAAGTCGACGAACGACAGCCCATCTTCTCACAACCCGTTTGAATGGTTTCATGGTGGGGTGATGGAGGCGGCGGGCGTTTTTGGCTCTCTAGTAGTATGCACATGCTCCGCTCAAGGTCGCACCTATCTGTACTTTACTGTACCTAGCTAGGTGTCTATGTATGGATGGAATTGCTGGTAAATCCTGTAGGTAGATGTTTACGTACAGACAGGCGTATGTAGGTACCGATGTCAGTATGTACATGCAGCATGCAGCTTGCATCACCGACACGATGGGATGGCCGTGGGTCGAACAACGTGCTCCTCGCAGTATATATCTACCCAGGTAGGTAGGTACTTACTGTGGATAGATAGATGGATGGATGGATGGATGAATGGATGGATGAATGCAGAGCAGGTAGGTATGGTTTAACAGGTATTTTGTAGATGGATAGATAGACTTGCAGATACGGAAGATAGACGAGAGACGGTTGGAACAGGGTTACAAGACAAAATGGCTTTGAATGGGCAGGTCGGAATGAGGGGAGAACTTGGGGGCTGAGTTTGTGATTGGCTGATGGAGGCAACAGGAACTGGCCTAGTATCCGAGCCAGCCCTCATTGGTCACTGCGCTCCGTACGGGCCAATCACAGGCGACTCTCGCTTCTGTAAAGGGCCTGAAATAGTCCCTTGCATCTCGCAAGCATCAGCCATCGTACCTACTCGCCATGGGAGAGGCACCTACAGTACCCTAGGTGTAGGTCCACTACTTACTGACCTACCTACCTACCTAGGTACTGACTAGAGGACCCACCTATGGTGAGCCCTCTTTCGCTACATTCATTATCACCTTGGGGGATTCAGTAGGTAGGTAGGTAGGAGGTATGCAAGCAAGGGTTAAGTGCTACGACGCAGCAAGAGGTCAGAAGAACAGTTGAACGGCGTGCGTGTGTCATTGTCGTTCGTGCCCTGCGCGTGGAAACGAGAGCACGGGACTTTGTTGGGTCCTTTCTCGCCTTTCCACGCTTGTCCGCCGTCCCGCCAACGTTGCCGACTTCTCCCCTGCCCTGCACCACCGCCGACCTACATATGTGCTTTAGATCCAGTAGATGTAGGAAAGTAGGATAACTGAGTTTAGTACGCACTTACATGGCTAGGTGAATAGAGCCCACTGGTCTGGGTCCGCTCACGAAACCGTCGTCCGTGTACTTTTTTTCCGGGTCCCATATTCCAAAGCAAGGTACTATGTTCAACTGCTGTTCCTGTCTAAGTAATATCGTCACAAGAGCGCGGCTCGGCTTCCCATTCCGTGACATGAGCCTCTTATTGCCCGGCTTTTAAATACCGTCTAGAACCAGTTTCGCTTGTTTCAGTTCAAGACCTTGCTCTTATTCTCCTTCCCCTTTTCCATCGCCCGCATTACGTATCTCCTATACTCACCCTACCCACACCATCAAGTGTCTCGTTGCTTACGTACTGTACTCACCTCGCATATTTATATCCCACCAGCCAACAGAGAACGCCTGCAAGTTAGTAGTTAACGTGTTATAAAAATGCTGCAATCCTCACAACAACCCGTGATTCCTGCTACGGCGCCCACCTCGACATCGACCATAACCACTGGCAACACCATCACTAGCCAGGCTCTACCACGCAAGATGCCCTTAGCCAGCGGCTGGAGTTTGCATGTCACCGTCTACATTGCCCCCGAGAACGTAGATCGTTTCTTAGCCGCCTTCAAGCCCGTTTTCAACAAGGTCGTGGCCGAGCCCGAGTGCCTTTTTTTTGAGATGTACCAGAGCCCACAGGAGCCTGGGAAGCTCAGCTGGGTGGAAAACTGGTGAGTTTTCCCCATCTCGGATAACGACGCCTTGGGTAGCATACGCTAACTAGTCCTTAGGTCAAAATCTCCGGAGTGGTTCCTCGAGGTGTGTAGAGCTTGTACTATCGGCGTATACCATGTTGCTGGAGACTAACTGCATTGTTTGCGCGGCCTAGAATCAAGTTACCAAGGAATATTACAAGGAATATTTTGCCATCACGGAGGCCATGTTCACCAAACCGAGAGAGTTTCAGTTCCTCCAAAGGGTTGGACCGGAATACTTCATGGTCAAGGACAGACAGTTTTCTCAATAACAAATGGAAAATAAAAGAAAACGGCTGTAAAAAAACACACAGAAAGAACATCACCAATCATAAAACCAACAATAGCACGCAAGTGACAAGACTGGGAGGACCGCCATGATTTTTTCGTGCCACGGGGCGGAGAACGACCCCTGAGGGATGTCTTCTTTCATAGGTTACGGGATCGGAGTCTTCACAGTATCCGGCGTTTCTGGGTCAGATGAGTCATGCATTGGTACCAAAGCCACGGCGTTGTAGTGGTTCGTGGTGAAACTAAACTTGTATACAGAGAATGAGCGGCTGCATGATCAAGCCCAATGAATAGTGACGATAACTTGCCCTCGGCAACGTATTTCTTTTTTTCGGTTTATCCTTTTGATCTACTACCAGCAAATGGTAGTCTCAAAATCTAGTGATATCTGATGTCTCTCGATGGAAACGTGTGTGTGAACGCCCACGAGACGAGTTCCCAGACGATAGCGCAAAAGGCATTGTCGCCGGTCCCGTCTCGGCTGACAGCACGCCGTCCCAGGCGATGGCGCAACGGCACTTTCGCCAGCGAGAGAGGTCTCTTTCGTTGCAACAAAGATATTTCTCGAATAGACAGCGTATCCAAACACCTGATGGGGTATCATACCGTAACGCCAACGCGACTCCAAATTGAGTTAAAAAAAAAAAAGAAAGAGAACTAAGAGAGAAAAGGGGTTAAAGCATGATCCAAGACATGAGAAGAAGAGGAAAATAGAGAGTGAGAGGTGGGAACGAGCCACTGTTGATAGCGCAAGGGCATTGTCACGTTCACTCGTTCTTGCTCCTAACTCGTGTATACTGGTCTTAGCGATGGCGTAATAGCACTTTCACCGTCAAGTTTTCAACCCTCGTGCTACGTGTAAAACGTGGCCACCCGCCTGCAAAAAGTCAAAATATGGAGATAAAGTTGCGAGGATGTTGAAAATAAATCACGTTATCGACAAGTTGAGCTGCTCGGACGGACTTATTGATAAAATCCCGGAGCTATTGTTGAAAGCGCCGGAATGGCATAGGTCTGCCATCATGGGAGGTTGCCGGTGGAGACCTAGGATCTCTTTCTCCACCACCCCAGGCTGAAACCACGCTGTTCGAGCTCACGGCGGGCCGCACCGTCCTGGTAGGATCCAGATTCATCGTCAGTGGAATTACCGTTTTTCGTGAGTCTCCCGCTAGGCTTGTTGCCTACGATCTTGAGGGCAATGAACATGATGAAACTGCTGACGATACTGACGGCAAGGATGGCGATCATGACTAAGTTGCTATTTCGGTATTGGCGTGGCCCCGGTGCGGCGTCCGAGGGCCAACCAGTGTACAGAGCATACGTCGTGGTAATACTGCCCAGGTTACCGAGACCCGAAACAAGAGCTGAGGCGGCAGCTACACCGACTTCGCCATGTCGACGCTGGAATATTTCGTTCGTCCATGTCATACATATAGGTACGGTTGGGCCGAGTCCAAACCCGATAAGTAACAGACCACCGTAACGTGCCCAAGGCTTATCTGTCGGAGCAAATGTGACTGTTAAGAGCCCTGCAATCTGAATGCTTGTAGCAGCGGAGAAGAAGAATGGACGCAGTCGATGGAAGCGGTCTGAGATGGGCGTCACAAGGAGGATGGCGATCAAGTCCATCTACGAAGATTATATCAGAACTAGAAGGGAATATAGCATAGGAAAGATTCGAGCTTACAATCCAAATGGGTGCAAACAGCAAGCTGAGCTGTACCCCAGTGAACTTGGGATTGATGCCTCTGATGATGACTGTCCCGTAAAGCTGGGTTCCGATACCGACACCAACGACACCGAAGTACATAAGCGTGAGCGGCCACAGGCGCCAGTCAACCAAAACCCTCGTTAGGTCTTTGAAGCCCCAAGGTCGCGGGTGGTAGACTCGTCTAAGGTCTTCGTAGTGGATGAGCGCATCCTCACCAGTGAGGGCCTCCGGTGTTGCGGGGAGCCATTTCGCGATCCCGGTGCTGGCGCGTGACTGTCCGGGGGGTAGCGGTCTGTCTGGCAACCACCACAGAAGGGAAATGCCTACGATGATGGCTACAAGGCCGTAGACGAGGAACATCCATTGAAAGCCATAAAGCCCGCCTCGACCATCGATGAGTTGGAAACCAGCGGACACCAACCCAACCACGGCTGCCGACACCTGTGCCGCCGTGAAATACTGGCCAATGCGTTTGCCCGTTCGCGAGGGTGGGTAGAACAAGGTCAAGTAATAGGCCATCCCTGGCCACATGCCCGCGATAACGACCCCAAGCAGAAATCGTAGAAATCTTTATCCTTAATCGTTAACCCATCGGTTCTCCACGCCCACCCTAGCTTACCGCAGCCACGGTAGCAGGCACAGTAGTGGCTATTGGGGAACTAAACTCACTTTAAGCTCCAGGCATCCCGCACGGCGGTGAAAGAGGCCCCAATCACCCCAACGGCGAACACTATGCGGGCCATCCATGCGCGGGGACTCAGTTTGCTCATGACGAGATTCGAAGGAAAGTCAAAGATGACGTAGGAGACATAAAAGAGGGCCAAGGCCGTGGAGACATCTCTCGGCGACAAGCGCAGCACGGTAACGAGATCATGGCCGACATCTGCATTCATTGTCTGTGCCAGGCCGATATTGGAGCGGATAGCCGAGCAAAGGAAGTACAGGATCCAGAAGGCTGTCGGTCATCAGCTAGGGAGTTTCATAAGGAAAACGCGGATGGACAGGATGAATGACATAGGTACACACCTGGGATAATGCGCAGGTCAAGTTTCCTGTAGACCCTCTCAACATGCTCGACATCGTACTCGGGAGCCTGTGGCGGGAGGTTTGCTTCTTGAGGCGCAGTAGTATCGTGCGATTCGGTGGAAGACTCTCTGGGCTGCAAGGCTTTGGTGAGGCCCTCAGCTGTGGCGCCGGCCATACTTGGACCGTCAAGCAATGGAGGAGCGTGCTAGCAGTCCTTTCTGGCTCGACGTTGAGGATACGGGTATTCCTGAGAAATTTTTTCGAAGTCTTGAAAGAGTAACAGCTATATTGGGTAAGTATGTAAGGTATGTAAGTAAGTAAGCTGCTTTATATTTTGCCCTTTTTGCTTTTTTTCTTGGTTCTGGAGGAGGGGAAAAGTGGGAAGGCTAAGACACGAAAGCGAAGTCGTGATAGCGCCATTTTCCTGCTCTCGACCTACTGCCGCGGACCCAGTCCTCAGGTGCATTTAACTGTACAGATACTACCTACCTGTAGCAAGTACCTACTTAATTAGACACCTAGGCAATTGTAGGGACACTGCATGTCATGCACCTACAGTTTAGTATAGATAGGTACCTTTAGGTAAGTAGAGGTAGTTGTTGCCTTCGACTGTACCATACCTACCTAAGTAAGTACCAACCTGAGGGAAATGCTGCAAGGTAATACTATAGGTGGCACTAGTAGGTAAAGGTAGGTATGTGGCCTGGCCCAGCTATCGGCATGATACTAACCCTAGGTCGACTGGAAGATTGAGCGGAGGTTGTCCTTAGTACTAGGTTCAGGTAGGTCGATACAGTAGGAAGAGGGCGCTTTTCCGTTTTGGGGTCACTTTCTTCTAAAAAAGCTGCAGGGTTTTATCATCTTAGTCTTTGCCTAAGTTTTGCCCTACTTGACCATAATCTCAGGTTTGGCCTCGGGTGTCATGTACGTGACTAGGAATTACTAGCAATGAGGTAGAATCTTGATCAACCTCTGCATCACTCATCTATCGTAGTTCCGTTCCTATATGTCGTGTATGTCGTGACCCAGAATTTGCAGGGGCCCGGGAGAGCAGGTCAGACCAACTGTTATCGTTGCTAAATACTCGGGTCTCTTGGCACCACCAGCGTCGTTGGTAAGAAAGTGTGCGATATTCTACACTTACAATACACCTGTATTGTCTTATTCGCCTTCGTGGCTGTTTTTCCTTGAGTCATCACCGCTGATCGAATAGTTGGGGGGACTTGGGGCAAAGGATATAACTATCAAGTGGGTACTGAATAATGGAGTGCTCGTGGCAGCTACCACCAGTTCTTCGCCCAGCCGAATGACTGCGCTCATGGGGCGTGTTGCTTCAAGCCATCTATTTTGCAGCATGTATCCTTAACTAAATGGCTGGTGCCGCGTCTAGTGCTCTGTTTAATTTACTCCTATCTCCTTTGTTCTTGCTTTTGGACAACAGGAGAAACGATGCGGCTGCGAGCGCACGTATATAATGCAGTGAGAGCGAGTTAGACAAGCGTCCTCGCTCCTTTGGCTTGCCAACTATATAACTTGAATGGCTTTCATAATCGAACCGGTCTCAGCTATGGAACGGTTCTTGGACTTGAAGCGTTCCTGTGTAAGACGCAGTTGGATACAAGTGTAGGGTTGTTTTACTTCCGCCCTCGGCCCCGGCCCCGAAACCCGCCGCGGCCACGCACATGTTGTCTACCTTGGAATGCTGAAGACTTAGGTTGAAATGCTCTCCTTTGTTCGTTTTCGGCGACGATAGGCGGAGGGGGCCCCGGGGGTAGAGGTGGTTGCCAACTGTGACGGTCGCCTTGTCCACGCTGATTCCCGTTTGCAACACCGATGTTACTAGCGAACTTGATTGTGCCTCGGGGCGGAGGTTTAGAAAGAGGTGCCTTAATAAGGTCATCTTCCGACTCGCTTGAAACGAAATAGGTGTGGTTCTTTCTTGTCGCCCGTCCTGGAATGTGAGAGTTCCCTCTCGCAAACTGCTGGGGTTTAACATCAATCCAAGCTATTGCGATGTCTTCACACTCCGAATCGATGTAAAGATCGCGGGTTGCTTTAGACCATATTGTATGGCCCGTTGCTTCGTGGCCATTACCGGCGAGTGAGCATTCGGGCCCATAATGATCTTCGCCACCACATACGTAGCAGAATGCTGGGATGCACTTCACTCTCTTCATATTGGTTTCTGATGGTTTGAAACTGGTCCATATTCCGAAACAATCTTGATCTAGGTGGTTTGCATTACAGAATGCACAGTCGCCCAGCTCATCGGGGGTTAAAGCAAGTTTTTCTGGGCATGCATCTACAATATGACCGATTTGATGACATTTACCACATCTGCGTCGTGTGGGACAGCCGAATGAATTGTGATTTCCATGCTTGCAGAATCGGCAGCTCGACTTGGGAAGGGCTTCCTTGGTGTGCCCACCGGGTCTAGAGTGCTGAGATGAGTCGTCGGCATCTGAAATTTCTTGTGACTGTGTGCGGAATCCTTTGTCCTGGCTGGCAAGTGCTGGCCCTGTCGTCTCCGCGTGATCCGTAGTGAGGCTTTGTCGTGCGTCTGATATCATGGCTTCAAGATCGTTCTTCACAATTGAAGTCATGAAGTTCTGGGCAACAAGCCGCGTGGCGATGCTATGTTTCTTAGTGCCCTGTAGGAACCCCATTCTTTTGGTGAAGTACAGCGACCACCCCGACCGAACTACCTTGTGAGTTACCACTTTATCATTTGCCTGGATTAGCAAAGTAATCCAGCGTTTCAGGAGCGTAATCCAGAAGTCATCTTCCTCCGACACGTTGTCGCGTGCGGCAACCTGCGGGGAGTCAAGCGGGAAGTTCCATATTGCGTTACTTGCCTCAAACGAGGAGACGCGGTCGTGTAACCGAACACGCTTCTTTTCCACTTCACTCTGCTGCTCATCGGCTTGGTCCGCAGTTACAAGAGCAGCAGGAAAAGGACTTGCAGGCTTGGTAGTAAACGTTGTTCGCGTCCCTAATCGACGGTTGTCGTGGGCCGAAGACGTGTTCCCATGTTCCTGTGATTCCCCTAAGCTCTTCCCTTCACCAGCTTCTGCCATTTGCGACAAGTCACTGTTGGAATCAAGGGGCGTAGATGTCTTGTCATCATCGGGCGATGCCTTGGCTGGGACATTCGCTGGGTGCACGTTTAAGGGATTTGACTCAGCTTCTGACCCAAGTCCTGTCCCGGAGCGGACTTTAGGGCTAATAGATGGAGCAGCTTGAGTAGCCGAGGGTGATTCTACTATCTCACCATCGTCCAGGCTCTCCGAGTCGCTTCCACTTGCGCAATTGCTGCAATCTAATCTTCGTTTCTTCGAGGCAGGTACTAACGACTTGTCCGGGCTACCTTCATCAGCTGAGGGGCTCAGACCTTTTAGTTCTTGGCCGTAGTCGCGAACGCGCTTGGGCGGTGCTGGATTATCTTCATGTGAGCCTTCTGGCATGGGTGACGCGTCGGAAGTCAGATCCATTAGGTTCGAAAGCACAGATCGAATGTGGGTGCAGGAATTTTCATCACCACCGCTTGGAACTCATGAAGTCGATTCCTGAGCACCTACCCAAGTAGTAGTAATCTTAGGTGCATTACGGAGCAGGTATCTGTAGGCATGTAGATAGGAGATAGATATTGCGGCTCTGCTGGCCAGGTACCTACCCACAAGAAATGACTAAATGCATGGTTGTGGCGATCTACAAGGCATGCATCTATCCCACATGCATTTATCCGCTGCCAAGCTTGAGAGCCTCCCTTCTTGTAGGCGGGCAGCTGAAGGCTAGCTAGGTACCTACTTTTTGTCTTTTCACTTACCTAGGTTTGCAGCCTTAGAGTTCTTCCCTTACTTATATGATATGTACCTTCATACCAAGTGCGTAGAGTAACGTAAGGTAGGTACTTAAGTAGGGATGAGTTGGCTTTGAACTAGGTATGTAGAATACCTAGGTAGGCACCTATATGTACCTAGCTAGGTACTCTACCTTACCTGTACCTGCTACCCTACCTACCCTGTTTTTGGAGGGCCTCAGGGCTGCTCAGGGGGTTACGGGGGTTACTATGGTGGACCGCGATACCTACCCGTTGGCAGCTGCAGCAGCTGCCAGCTGATGAGCCAGCCATATGGCGGCTTGGCACCTCGGCCGGACAGCTCCCTTTCAACCCCGGCCTCAACCTGCAATCAACCTGTCTTCAGACAAAGTCATCAGTGCTATTCACAGCATTCGTCATTACAACCAGATACCCTCCTCCGCTCTACGTTGCCCACGGCGGCGCTCTCATGCTACACGAGCCATACCCCGGCACATCCCCGCTACCACTTTTACACTGACCACCGGCGATTCGGCAACCCTGCATGCTTTTCTGTGCCTATCCTCTTTTACAGTATCGCTAGACTGCGCATTGCGTCTGTCTCAGCCAGTCACGCTCAGACCGTCGACGATTCGCGCCTCAAACGTCGCAGACTACGTATCGTCGCAAGGTGGCGGTCTTGTGGTCCTAGCCTTGTTGCTCTAGATTGCCGTGCTCAACCTCCTTTGAGCTCCAGTTGTCTCTCCCTCCGCCCACGAGACGAGGCCAAGCGAAACCGTTCTGCCTGTCCGTTGAGCCACCAATACTCTACGCCTCTCCTTCACTGGCCTCGTCAATACCGCCAAGCTGTCTTCCCCAATCCTTATTCCGCGGACCGTCTCATACGACGTCGGTACCAACCCTCCTCGACGAGGCACCACGTACCAAAGTGCCAATATGGGTGACCAGAAGCCTGGTAGGAGGAGGAGATCTAGTAGCATCCTTCAGATCTATCAAGAGCCATTAGAGCCGTTAGAACAACTGAGCGATCAGTCTGCCCTTCCCAATCTCAATGCGAACTGGGTCAACGCCAAAGGTATGTGCTAAGTCATCTGTTAGGACGAGACACTAGAAGGCGGGCATTAACATGGTACAACAACAGGGGCGTGGACGATCCACATCGTTTTGATAATCGCTCTGAAAATCCTGTGGGATGTCATTCCGGGCGTCTCACAAGAGACATCGTGGACGCTGACCAATATATCTTATATGTTCGGTTCTTACATCATGTTCCATTGGGTCCGCGGTGTGCCGTTTGATTTCAATAGTGGCGCCTACGACAACTTGAACATGTGGGAGCAGATTGATGACGGTGCGCAGTACACGCCAGCCAAGAAGTTTCTACTCAGTGTACCAATCGTTCTGTTCCTCCTGAGTACGCATTATACCCATTACGACCTTGCATACTTTACAATTAACTTTCTGGCTGTCCTGGGAGTGGTGATACCAAAACTACCCTTCGTGAGTTATCCCTACTCTGATGATATTCGATGGTCGTTGATCGGACCAACTAACGCGCTTGCAGAGTCACCGCATGAGGGTTGGTCTATTTTCGGGTGTGCCTGAGGATTGAGAACGTGTCAAGCTTGGAAGAGTGGGACTGTTCCGGTAAACGAGATGGTTTGCGCATACGGTTTAGTGAACAGGTTTTGCTGGGGAAAGTGAAGCTGGTTTATGTGTATGCGGTACGCTTTGACAGACTGCATCTCAACTTTCAAGACTTAGCATGCTATGAGAATACATACAGCATAGGGATAGAAAAGCAAGCAAGCCTCGACTGTTCCAATCTAATGATGCCGCCATACCAACGTTCTACAATATAAACTTGTAGACCTTAGACACTATTTCTGTAAAGTGACCTCCAAGCTTCTCATAGCAAGTATCTCCATATCTAATATTTCGGATGTTGATTACTCATGTGTTAATCGTACCAGCAACAACAACATCCGCAAAGAACGTTGGGAATCAGCGATGCGTTAGCACTGCATTTGGTTTCGTCGCCGCCTGTCTTTAGGTACATTTATACATTAATCCGATCTCTACATTTACAAGCTTAGGACGTCTACATGGAAGCATGATTATAAGGTGATTTTGTTGCAGATCAATTAGGTGCCCGCCTTGAGCAGATCGATCTGGTTCCCCTTCCTTACTTAGGCTCTTACCGCAGGCAACCACTAAGAACTCTTCCCGCGATGATCGAACTATCATATTCTCAATCCACACATATGTTGCCACACTGGAGTGTCAAAATGAAGACTACCATAATCGTCGGGGCTTTTGGCCTCTCTGCATAGAGGTGCTTAGCTCAGGTCATCCCTACAACGAGAATAACAACAATTAGTCCTGCTGTCTACTACCACTAAAACTACTCCTACTTCTACAACAATAACTAGTCTTGCACCTACTACTACAACGAGGCCTTAGGGAACAACACCCATCTGGACAACCGCTATCCCTACCATCTCCTCTACCACTACGACAAGCACCCTGACAACCTCTGCTGCCACCAAACCCCCAAATGGTCACCCATTTCGTCCTAGTCCTCCTAGACATCCTGGGTATCATAGGCATGATAGACACCCCCCAGTCGCTGGGGACTTTCTCGGGGACTTTCTCGGGGATTTCCCCGGCCATTTCCCTATATCCAAGCTTCCATCAGGGCCGCCAGCCCAGGTTCCCAAGAATGCCGCCAGTACTTCTAAGGCGCCCCTTGGCAGCGTGCTAATTGCAGTCGCTACGTTCCTTCTCGCTACTGTTTAAGCCTTCAAAATAAGTGGTTCGCGTCGCGGAGTCCCGGCTACCATCTATGTGAACTAATGAAACGCCTCCTGTCCTTCGCCCAGACGAACAGAAGTTGCAGGCTCGAAGGCGATACCAAGGTCCATAGATGACCAAATGCAACCCTGTGCGGCGTAGCTTTGATTATATCGATAGTAGTCATGCTTACGAGAAAAATGGTGAAAGAAATGAAACAAAAAGGCGGGCAATGTATAGAGAAAAAAAAAAGAGGGGGGGGGATGCGTTGGATAACCTTAAGTTATAAAAAGGGGGGCATGTTATGGCTTGATTATTAGCAACTGAGACTTGAGATTGGGAAGTAATGGTTATACAGTAGTTAATGCAGAATGCGACAGGAGGCCGAGTATTAATAATAAGGTATGAGGTTATCTTTTCCTCAGCCTTATTTCTTGTCTATCTTATGTGTAATTGTGAATGTCCTTAACAAATGAACTTCTTGTCGTAATGAGAGACAAATAAAGGCGATCAGCCTAGTATATTCGCCTGTAAAGTTTGGTATGAGAAGCCTTGCCACTTACTTGTCCCAGCATCTGCTCAGTAGTAACTCCGATACCTAATACGTACAGATCGCCGACCTTACCGCGCCAGAGGTTTAAACATCAGAACTTCATCGATGGGCCTAGGTATGGGCATATGTAGCAAACGCAGACAAAAAGCACGACTGAGCACAAGGTTAGCTCCTCGTTCTGGATCACCAATGCCTTTGAATTCTTCCTTGAAATCCTACTCTACACCAAGGCCCAAAAGCACTGAAAACCATTTGTTGAACCCTAAATATAGGTCTTCGATGGTTGGGATGTTGCGTCGCATAGTTCGTGCAGAGATTGAGACTGCCAGTGAGAGCAAAAAGAAAGAAACCCGGAAACCCTATCGAACAAGTTCCCATGCCTTTAGGCTAAATGGCTATTCCTATTGTACGCAGACTCAAGAGGATAAACCCTACCCAAGTAAGTAACTATCTAGATAGTACACATTATTACGTAAGGTTTCAAACATCTTATCCTTTGCCTCCCTGCTGCTATTCCATTCCGCTTCAGGTGTCGGGATTAAGTAGCTAATGGGGAAAAAAGGAGTCCCAGGGAATAGGGTCAGGTTTTAGGGAGGTGCCAATTTGGCTAAGGATGCGGAAAAGCCATTTATATGTCTAGTTACATAAGCCTTTCAGCATCACCCTTCCGACTTGCCTACAGCTTTTGAGATCAGTCACCACTGTACTCTTTGCGGGAGGATTACCTCGACGGTTTATCTCTCTCATAATTAGTTCCGTAGCTATACGGCATATAAATTCACCCTGTCGGTAACTTCTTTACTTCCCATGGCAGAGGTATGGAGGTTGATGAGTACATGTCGTGGAGCGAGTGTGGGCCACGTGGATTGGGCCGCTTGGCACGTGAGGCCTGAATCAAAAGTTTGCACGGAGAGGACAACATCATCGTGTAAAACCCTCTGAGCGAAAATTACATCCATTGGATACCCAAATGAGTTCAGCTACCGATTCGCCCTTCTCCCTTCTCTCTAGTCATGATTCGAGGCGATGACTTTTGTGTATGCAATGGCGGCGCCTCTTATCTCCAATAGGGTGAGAGAATAAACCATCCCTTGCAAAGGGCCGAAGCACACGTAAGGCACATGGTTCATGGCGTTCGTTTTCTATAGCGATTTACACTAACTAGGGTCAGATAGTAACGCTCCCTTTAGAACGGGTCGGCGGTTACGGTAAAGGAAAGCATCCCTTTTTGTTAGTACATGCGTATTAAAAGAAATAGCTGTCACCCAATGAAATGGATATGGTAGCTCATGTTGGTAATTGGCCTTTGTTTGTCGATTTCTGTGAAATCAATACAAAAGGACAGCTTACTAGATAATGACAATAATAGATAAAAAGATGTCACATGATTTTGTGAAATTCTTGAAAAGGGATCAGGCTTTCAAATCTGCTCTACATAAACTCTTCCTCGTAACTCGACCTCCAAAAAGTTCACTTGACATTGACATGTTATTCCACTTAGATAATATCACTAAAACTCTTATAGTTATCATTGCAGCCAACCGTACCATGTCGTACCACCACCCATATGGTAGGTTTGGGAGAACCACGACAAGACCTCCAAGGGAAGAGTACAGCAGCTACAGCAGCTACAGCACTGAGGCTGCCGGGAGTTATTTGCCAAATTACAGTACTGCCAGCTACTCTTCTCCCTCTTACCAATACAGCCACGCATATTATGCCCTCCCGCGCGTTCGGTATTACGGGTATGACGAGACAAGCGGTCGCTTCTACGAGGCACCATACCCTCCCGAAGCTCCACGACGGCACTATTCAGACAGGCGTGGAGAACCCTCAGAGAGGCGGCACCAATCGTATTACCGGGGGCAGGGTCGTCGATACGAACATCCAGAAGAAGAAGAAGCCCCAACGGCGAGGTCCCGGCGCGCCTCACATTCAAACGAAAAGTATCGAGATCACCACGAACCATCCAGTAAATCCCATGCTTCTGAATCGAAAAAATATAAGCAGAAGTGCGACAAGCCATATAGCAAAAAACACGCTTCGCATTCACATGAGAAGGATCGAGAACATAGACCATCCAGCAAATCACATGGTTCGCATTCGCAAAAGAAAGAGAGGATGTACTACGAAACACCTATTATAGAAGAAGTCTCCTCCGAGCCAGAAGATTCTTCTGAACAGCCATTCTCGAATCGAGCTGCAGAAAGAGAAGTTTGTAGGGCCAAAATCTCAAACATGAATAACTCGAAACCAAAATACGCCTCCGATCCCAACCTTCCCTTCCGGATTCAGCAAGCCCTTACCAAGGGTAAAATTTATGAGAAATTCCTCGGAGGGACGATTCACGTGGTCCTACTATATGAATGGTGTTTTGACGGCAGGAAAGTCTACATATATCCCGACGCATTCGAGCATGGCTTTGAGGTGATACCAGTCCGGCGCGATAAACACGGACAGTTCAAGCCGATCGAAGACCAAAGCAACGAATGGGGAATCAAGACAAAGTACGAACCCCAGTACGACATTTATTTGGCCACCATTCTTATTGTTATTCCCAGTGTGTTGACAAAAGTGACACGCTCGCAGCTCAAATCGGCGTACAGGCGGTTCGCCATCGAGGGCCCGGTCGACAAGCTGAAGGATTTCCCCGAAATTCCTTTCAAGGATGATCCGGTATTCAAGAACTACGCTATATTTTTCAAATTTGAATCAGGAAAAGAGAAACCCTACCTGTTTGATGATTATCTTCTGGAAGACGCAGTAATTAGGGTAGAAAAGGCCGATCGAGGCCAGTAAAGTGAGCAATACAGAGCATAGGCGAAGTGGAACGGCACATCGGCATAGAATATAGGGTTGTGAAACCTCCTAAAGGCAGGAAAAGCATAACAGAATAGATTATAGGGAAGCTGGATTTCCCTCTTTTAGTTCGACATAAGCTAATGACCGCTAATGAAGTTTGCTATTTTTCTATGGCCACCTTGAGAAGCTTAAGAACACGTTCAAGTCCAATTATTTGCTGATCGTTCAAGGATAAAGGCGAAAGAAATCTCAAAAAGCCTCGACAAAAAATTGGAAAGAATTATCCGCCGTCAAGCAGAGATAGAGGAAGAGGATGCGGATGCCTAGGACGTGATCGGCCGATTCTACAAGCGGCTTCGAAGTTACCCCGACGATGAACAAGCAAAACCGGAAGAAATGACATACTATATATGGTTTGCAGAGCCACACAAGCTAAATCATCAATCGTTCGTCTCCACGCTCAAGATAGT
The DNA here is from genome assembly GCA_002288965.1 of Xylaria sp. MSU_SB201401. Lineage (NCBI taxonomy): Eukaryota > Fungi > Ascomycota > Sordariomycetes > Xylariales > Xylariaceae > Xylaria > Xylaria sp. MSU_SB201401. The sequence goes on along the minus strand of NPFG01000259.1, from coordinate 23,096 downwards.
ATATCATTTAGCAGTCCAAGATGCTTATGGGTTGGCGGATAGACGATCTTCGTTCTTGTGGTAGCTATTCAGGAAGTATGGTAAAAGGGGCTCTGCTTGAAAACACAAGAAGAATTGAAATATGGTGAGAACGGGCGATTTGGATGTTATGGGGAGCCCGTGGGCCTCTACACAGGTCCACCCAGATGCTTGGAGGTTTATGATCGATCCCCTACGAGATGTCTCTTTTCCCTATAACTTAAATCCCTATGGGGTCGTCTTAGACATAGCATCCAGTGAGCTAAGAGATAATGCAGATGGCATCTGAAGGGATGGAAGGCATGAACACATCATTACAACGTTCGAAGACTTAAAACTTCAACCATCTAGTCCCAATTTCTTGTGTGTAAGTCGTTAGTGTAAGTGACCAAGTTTGGCTAGGTAGTGTTATGCTATACGCAAAAATCTCGAAATGATCTCACCACATTACCAATTTCTTTCTTCATTACGTCTCCTAATTGCAAGAAATCGACAGTATGTATACCTGTGGAAAGTTAGCATGACATGGGCGTGTTTTGTTTCAAATCCTTTCCCGCTCTCTCTCTTTTGAAACGATAGTACCAAGGAGCCGGTGTACATGACGGCTGATGAGTCCTGGGAAGTTAATCCTCTGATGTACTCAATCAGTTGTGATAATATAAGTTCCATTAACTATGGCGATACACATTTATCTCTTATTTTTGCTCACCAGCCACGTTCCCATATTTTACAATAGGTGTAAGACATAATATCCACACAAAAAGCATAGATGAGAACAGACAGAGTGTGCCTACCCAGGGGATGTAATGGCCAGGTAGCATGGTGGGGTGGCTCCCATTCAATATCCCCAGCGCCCAGAATTGTCCGAATCCTCACTAGTTTTGCATATAGCCTATGCAGTAAGTATCATGATGTCCCTATGTCTCCGTATGGTGCTAATATCAAGGCAAAGTAGAACCATGCCTCCACCCTTAATCAACTTTCGATGCACCATCCGTGTTTTGAACAGTCGCGTCCCCTGGACGCCTTACCCCTTAATGTCCAACACTCCACCATAAGCCCCACTGCATTACATACGAGTTTGGCAACTTAAAGCTTATGAGCGATGCCGCCCAATATTTCCCACAGAAGTATGCGTATTCGAATCAATCATGGACAGGAACGTTGCCATATCAGGGCATAAGGTGCAAGACCCAGCTAGCTGATGGTAGGCAGATATTATATTCTCTCGTAGAACAGCAGGTAGGCCACCTTGTTGTCCTTGACATTATCTTTTGTTGCCTTGTTTTTTGCGGGTAGGCTGGTACTCGGGCCATTAGTAGTCACCACTGAGCTCCATTTCTTGGCTCCAGTAGCAACAGACGTAACTTTGTTCCAGCCTTCCTCATCTGCTCCGTCTTCGTCGTCGATGCCTTCAAACCGGTTTCCTGCGGTTGGACCTGTTGTACTATACTTCTGGTTGATTCTTGCCGCCGATTTAGCGGAGTTCTTGTCTAAGGTAGCCTCTGCTACATCCTCACTCCGGATGCGTCGAATGATGGTATCGTCAAGACGAATCCATTCCCGGTCATCCTGACGGCGCAAATCCACAGTGTAGTGACCACCACTTGCAGATTTACCGTGATGGTACACGGCTGCTATTAGTTTATATTTTATAGGCCCACCACCTTCAGCTTGGAGCGCAATCTTCTTTCCCGGCGAAAACATCTCGTCTGGAAGATCTAGTTCCAGAGGGTAATCAATCTTCGTCCAAAGCTTCACAGTGCCATTAGTTATGGGATCAAATTGGAAACGTTTTAGATGAAGGATAAGGACAGGCGGTAGGGATTCGATTAGGACCTGTTTGGTCGTCTTTCTCTGGTGGTCGAATTCCATGTTTTCAGGTTGGGTCATATGCTTCAGTGCGTCCACAATGTTATTGACATGTGCATCACCGATGTCCAGCTGCAGGGACTGATATGTTTGAAAAGTAACGCTTTCCTTCTGTCCGTGAACTCTCAGCACAGATCGTTGTAGCCCGGTGAAGATCTTGCTGATTGGAGATGGTACCGTTGCGTGGCCAGAAGAGCGCGTAATAGCAGCTCGCTGTTTCCGACCCACCTCTAACCACTCGCTTGAATCATTTGTATTCGTTGGTGAGGATGTACTAGTTGGCGCAGCAGAGACGTTTGCTGACGCTTCATTGAACTGACGCATAACTTGAGTACATTCGTCACCAATGGCCTGAAGGAGAAAGCCAAGGAATTCCTCGGCATCTTGTTGTAGCCCACGCTGCGAGTCTAGGGTGAGTCAAAATGTAACACATTACATTATAATGTTAGACGTACCTGCATAGTTGCAAACCTAGGCAATCTCTTCATGGCATCGTAAACGAATTCGGGGATGAATGCATCACCGTACTGTTCAAGTTCTTCACTCTTCAGTCGCTTCTGGAGCTGCTCCGCCGACACCGCGGAGCCAATCACCTTATATTCACGTAGTAGCATGACCCTAATTTTCTTATTAGCCGCTACTTATTAAGCGAATGAAAAGGGGGTGGTAACACTGACATAGCATCGATAAGTGGCGTTTCGCTATTGAAACTATGTGCCGCCTTTTTGCTGACTTGGTCTAAGAATTCATAGAACGGATTGCAGAAGATCAATGCTTGAAGAACCTTCCGAGAGCCTCGTTAGTATTAAGTTTGAGAGCACAATGTTCATTTGAACCTATACTTACGGAGTTCATATAGCACATGTTTCCAGTGTTGACTAAGCCTCTTGGTTCCAAGAATGAGAGCTTGCGATTAGAGACATTATAGTCTTGTAGAGCATCTACCAGAGAGCTGGCATTGGTCCTCGCGAAGTTTCCAAGACCAGGGAGACCACCATCCACAATAGCTGCACTAGAGGGCGTACCAGAGGTAGTGACAGAGGGTGTAGAGTTACTAGCGCCATTCATAGGTACAATAGTGGGTGCAGCTTTCTTGAAGAAATTGGTCCAAAGAACTGGGGGTTTTGGAGCCACAACAGCAAGAGGCTCAGTTGCTGAATCAACCGGCGCTATCTGATCGGATGGCTGTGAAGGGTTATCGCCTCGATCAGCGTCTGGGAGAGTCCTGACATCCTTAGGACTCGTTTTTGGCCTAGTTGGAATAACTGGGACAGCGGGCACTGCCGGGCGTGGTACGGACTTGCTGGTTTTTATGGGAGTTGAGGTAATAGAAGGTTCGGCTTTATGTGATACTGGAGTAGAAGATAAAGATTGTGCATGCGTTTCTTGGGATGAGCTCTGTACTGATGCGTCTGAGGATAGATTGATAGCCGAGGTAGCTGCATTGGTTGCTTCCTCGCTGAAGATATCGTCGGTAGGTATTGAGTCTTTTGTAGATTGGGGGTTTCCTTTTTCTTCAGACATGGCCCCATTTTGTTGGATTGCAGGCAATTCCACTAGCGACGTGACGTTGGCCTTCCTCCGTCTTCTTTTCAATTTGCTGGCTCGTGAAGGGAAGTCTTCGTCTGGATGTGAGTACCATGGTAACTATACATGGGGACATGTTAGCCTACTCAGGGAGACTGACCTGTGGCGACGGTAACTTACGGGATACTTAAACGCTGGACGTGCAACCTCTGGCTCCGAAGGAGGAGGAGAGACAACCTGAGATTTGAGTTCCTTTGGCGACAATGGCGTAGTAACCGGCTGGGAAGATTGGGTCGAAGTCGGCGTCTCAGCGACGGGTGGCGGCAAAGGCGATGCAGCCGTGGGGAACGGGGGCGGGGTGGACAGGGCGGGCGAAAGCTGCTGTCGAGGAGGTGGTCGCGGGTAAGGCTGTGGGTGAGCCTGCATATTTGAGGAGACGATGAGCGGATACGTCTGATGGATGGGAGGTGGCGACCGCTGCTGCGAGTACGTGTTGTAGGATGACGCGGAATAATGCGAGCTAGGGATATGAGCAGCCTGGTAATGGGCCGGGTGAGGTGGATAGTAGGCACTGGCATAAGGATTCATGTAGCTGTTTGGATACAGCATGGCGCCATGTTGCTGATGCTGCTGGTAGGCGCTTGGTTGGGTCGGGTACGAAGGCTGCGGCGGCCTACGTCTGCCTCCATTCAGACCTGGCCCGGAGGCTGGCCCTCCAATGTTGCCAGGCATAGGCTGCCCAGCCGGCAGATGATTACCATTCATCATGCCGGCCTGGGATGAATAAAGCAGTGGTTATCCCACTGCTTGCGCTGCGCAACCGTGACGAACGATCCGTGGCTTCCTCGAAAATAGCTCTGGTAGTGGGAACGTCTCGGCGATTGTAGCCGTTTGCCAGTTGGAACGACGGGATCGATCTCCTCTGTCTCGACTGCGCGTGTGCGTTGGGAAGACTTTGTGTGTGTCGCGCGAACGCTGTCCGGCTCCGATGTACTTCCGCAACCCGAACAGAATGATGAAATAAGCGACGCGTGCCGCTGCTGTCAGTGCACCGATCCAGCAAACGAAAGACTGGCCAAATAATCAAAAACAGCACGAAAAGCACGTGTCTGGCGAGGCTTGGGCGCCGTCTCGCTTCGTATGGTCCGGATGGAAATCCATCCAAAAAGCTTTCCTCCAAAGTTTTCGGGCCGTGTCGTTTCCCCAAAAGCTGCAGGCGCCAAAATTATGGAAAGGGACGCCACAATGCTCAGGCGATAGGAGCGGAGGTCGAGGATCGGAACAGGGTTCGGCTTACCTAATCTAAATGACGCTGCGCCACATGTGGACATCGATAGGTGAGTATCCCTTTGAGTACCATTTCGTCTACAAAATGCCAAGACCTATCGGAGATAGTAGGCTTATAGCCAATAAATGCTGTTAAAGGGGCTGGTACTTCAGTTCCCACTAAGATCTGCCTATGCAGAAAGTCTTCGTACTAACTAAGATACATTTAGAATATGGCTATAAGCATACCATCTTCCAGTTGGACTAGGTTTAAGAGAAGTGTCTTTGTTAGACAGGGGTCTTGTGGGGTATTTTTGTTAATTGCAATTATAGACGGAATGGCACTCAAAGGGATAGCCCAATGCAACTAATGAAGTCATGATCATAAGCGGAAAAGCTGACACTGGGTAGGTACGAACCCTTTACCATACAGAAGCACCTTATTCCATCTAATTGTCTACGCCCTATGATAACCTGAAATACAAACTTACCGTTATAATGCCTCCAAGCTTTATTGCGAGCGAGCACTGCCTAGTGAGGACTATGCGCCTGATACCTTATACACTCCTACTAAGCAAGATAATGATGACGACGAAGACTGCCGTATATTACTCGTCTCGAAAGACCCATAACCCTCCGGGGCGCATAGCTTCTCTATATCTTTCGTCGATAACTTCTCGTTCTAACTTAGCTGCTTCTTCGTTGTACTCCTCACCCTCCTGTGTACTCGGGAAATCTGTTCTCCAAAAGCCAGGTGGCGTTGACATACGAGGATAACGGTGACGATGTCTGCCACTTGTATTAGCCAATTCTCTCATCTTGGCTTCAATCCATAGTGTTTCCTTCTCAGCCTGCGACATAGTGGACAGCTGATGGCAATTGTTCCCAAGATACGTTTCAAGGAGACCCTGAAACTCATCCTGACGGGTACTTGCGCGGGACGCGCGGGCTAAAGCGCGGAACTTTGAACCACAGCAATTTTCTTTCACGCAGCTCTGAAGGCAGGCCCGATCATCCTTCCTACGGATGACATCAGTGAAAGCGTAACCATGGCCTTCGTTTACGTCAGGATTGATTCTGAAGTCTTCGAGTCGAAGTTTAGATTTAGGAATTTGTCGCAGGGCTGCCCCTGTGGTTTTCTTCTCTGCTCTACTGGCGACCGCTTTCATATTGCTGTCTTTGTTCATCGGTTCGACGGTAGGTCCATGGCTCGCAGTATTTGATCTGGCGTTCGGAGCCGATGTCTCTCTGTTTCGTCCGCCTTTCTCAAAAGGAAGCTCTCGCCTTTTTGGTAGATGAAAATCAAAATTGGGCGACTGTCCAGCGTGAAAGGCTGGACCCTGATGTGGTGACTCAATTCCTTGTTGCCGTGAGGGCGTGCCAAGTAGTTGTTCTAAAACGCCTCTCCCGGTTCTTAATTTACCGGAGGTTATCATTTCAACCGAATAATCAATCTCAGCAAGGGTCGCGAGGCCCCGAGGGGTAGAAGACTTTCCATTCCAGTTGTTTGAAGCAGTATGTGATCTTTTGTGAAGAGGTGGACTGCTGCTACGAGACTGTAGAGCAGGATTTGTAGCAGACGCATCACTTGCCGATTTTCGACCATTTTCTTGGCCGGGGAGGCTATAGGGCATGACCCTACCAGCACGATCGCGTTCCTGGGTATCTGCGTCATTATAATCGCCGTTGTCCACTTGTGTATCGTGGAATTGTTGTTGTCTCGTGTGCTTTCTTGGAGTTTCCACTCTACGGTATTCCGTATCGAAATCCATGCTTTCATGAGGAGAAAGGCGTCGAAGTCCTATTATATGTTGGAGTTCGGGACTACTCTCAATCTTGACTCTTCTAGGAGCAGGCATGCCGCTTCCATTATTACTGATGTGTTTCCGCTTCCCCACGCTGCGTTCTGATACCACAACTAGTATATCTGATGACGGCTCTGATTTTATATGCTGTCCTTCGTCTGTGGCCATACGATCGCGGGGCAGTGGCGGTAGGCTTAGAGTCATTTCATCTTCCCCTGTTAGACTACTCGGCTCTGAAGTTGAAGCCGAGGGAACAATTGTTATTTGGTTTGGTTGTTTGAGTTGATGAGGATGGTTGGTAGCTGAGATAGTAGATCCCGCTGCCGTTTCCACAGACCTACCATCTGAGGAGAAGCTTAGACTCAAGGGTTCCTGGCAGATCTCAGCTAGTTTTGCCTCGAGCTTCTTAATCCTCTGTGCTCGCTTTGCGGATTGTTCACCGAGTTCCTTCGCATGATCGACCCATTGTTGATACATGGTAGTTCGCTCCCGAAGGAGGTCGTTGGACTTGTTCAATGCATTGTGGAGATCGAGAAATCTCTCGTGGAGTTTCGCGTACTTTTTGTCGATGCGCGAGTACTCGGACTGAAGCTCTGAGAGGGTTAAGCTCTTCATTTCATCCTTACTAAGATGCTTTGAATTGAGTTGATTAATAGACTTGGGCGCTAGTGGTGTCCGAAGGCCTGCCTTTTGGCTGGTCGTATTGGGAGCTTGGTTTCCTTCGCGACTAGCCTCCTTAAGGGTTCTGATTTCGTTCTTGAGCTTGACATTCTCGTCCTCTAGGAAGCTTACTTGGGCAGCTTTTTGTCTCAAGGCGTCAAGTTCGGCGGTGAGATCTAGCAGTCTGCCTTGGCTATATGAATCGAGGTCTACAGTTTGGATTCATTAGCAATGAACGACCAGCTACTAGACCAAACAAAGTCTCTACCTGTCTTGAATCTATTGTCAATTTGATCGCAAGCCTCCCCAAGAGCCTCCAGCAAGACAGTCTTGCCGACGTCTCTGAGCCAGTTCTCCATGTCGCCGCACGTTGTCGTCGGGTATTCGAGCGCGTTTATTCCCTGAAGCGGGGCGCCTTCGATAAGAAACGCGACGTGGTGTGCAATGACGTTCGCTCTACTCTATACTTGGCATCATACGGTTGCCTCAGCTGTTAGGTACGAGTGTGTGATTGAAAAAAAAAAAAAAGGCGCTCTCCTGTCTAAGTACCTATTGTAGGTAGGAGGTCATGACGTGAATGATGGGAATGAAATAGCCATTCCATAAACGCGTGCCAAAGGGACGCGACTCCCAATGTGGACGCCGTGATCCGCAAATGCCTTCACAGGTTTAGATCCTTAGCCGCAGGGCTATGTACCTACTGTACAACTAGGTATGAACTTGCCTAGACCTGCGGATACGGTACCCCGCATCCACTTTTGTGGAGACACAAAATATACCTAATGTGTACCTTAAGTATCTACCTAAGTGCTTCGGCATGATAGGATAACTGAGCTGCGTTGATATGTAGTCGCACTCCACTCCTCCTAGTGATCCAGTTGTTTCCATAGTAAGAATATTAAATCAGTTGAACTCCATGTTGAAGTGCTAATTTAGGTCATACCCAAATACCTGAGTACTTATATTCACTACGGTATTAAGTAGGAGGGTGCCTCCTGTATGCAAAAGCAGAGCTTGGTTGCTCCATGTACAATAGGCACGTGCGTACTTTGTAACTAGGTAGATAGTTGTAGGTACTCCTGGTACAAAGATCTGTGTTGAACCTACAGTAGGTATTTAGGTATCTACCCCGCTTTCTGACTGCTGCAAATAAAATGAAACTGTTGATCACAACGACGACAACAACGGAGGGACAAGATGCTGGGAGGTATATAACACTGTCTGTTGCTCGACCAAGTAAGAGACACACTGTAGTTACTCCTGGCTGTATAATTTTCCTTTGGGCAACTTTTCGCAAGTTCAGCGGGGTACCTAGTACGTAGGTACTGTGGCAAGAACTGATGGTGGCATAGGTTCTCAGATAGGTAGGTACCTACCTAAGGTGGGTAAGTACCTAAAAGTGTCGCCCCTCTTATCGTCGATAAGATGACGGACATTGACCTAGAGCAAAAGAGTATCCTGTACCAACAAAGGGCAGCCATTCTCTTATCCATAGAAGTATTAGACACTTACTCTGCGTCCACCCTGCGAAGAACGCTCCGACTAAGCTGCTTTTTTTTTTTTTTTGTCCTCCCACATATCTTGAACGACGAATTCCATGTTTCATACATCGTCAAGTTAACTTCCTACCTAGTAATCTTCCTATCAACCACTGACCAGCTTAATTCTTGTACGGCTACCTGTCTTTCTGAAAAGGTAAGTCCTCATCAAAGCATTCCTCTAGCATTATGTGAAGGTTACAACCCCCTCCTCCATACAGCGTATTTTCTCGCCTCATGTAGACCCCTCATAACCCCACCATCCTGTCTTAGTTTCATTCGATTTTTTTGATTTTTTGATTTTTTTTTTAAAAGACCCTACACGTCCGGTATTGATTGATTGGCAAGTACCACTCATGGACACGCTACAGCACACGCTTCGGCAAGTACTACTAGTAGTGGTTTTGCGCCAGGGTGTACCTCCCCCCAACAGAATCTCTATCCACCAGTTTATTTCTGAAGACGATTCGCCGGGGAACATCTCGAATCTTGCCGTGGGTGTTCTCTGCGTGTACCTTGCATCACTCCCCGTTCCGGCCCACGTCCCACCACCAATACAGTGGTAGCAGTCACGATACCTTCCGTCCATGACACGCGACACACTGCCTACACTGCCTACACACTACCTACACACGCTACACACTCTGCACACCATTCTTATTAGTACCTTTATTACCACTACATTTTCCAAGTTCTTTTTTCAGCATTGCTGCACACTCTGTTTACACAGCACAGCTTGACTGATCCATTAGCCGACCCCCAGGATTATATCCAGTGCCTGTCCCAGGTGTCACGAGCGCACAGCGCACAGCGCACATCCAACATTCCCTTCTCCTGTATGTACGCATGTTGCCTTGCCCTACCCTGCATCCTAGGCCGCCCCGGTTATTTGTCTCTCCTGTACTGCACGCTGAGCCTGATCTCGCCTGTCTCGCTTGAGTCGACGGACCTAAAAGAGTGCGCGGTGCTCTCATTGGTCCGCCCGCCCAGTTGTGTGTGGTAGAGTTTTCACTTTCCCTCGCTCTCGGGTCTGTCAGCGCAACCTTCACACCAGCATCCGCTGTCGTTTGCATCGTTTTACCCTCACTTCCTTGCCTTTTCTGTCTTGTCGGCCTCGTTTTTGACTCTTGTCTTTCCAACCTAGGTCCTAACGTCGTCGACTGTTCGCTCATCAGACTCAAGCATCGCGCTTCCTCTGTCGAACCTAACCTAAATCACCGAGTTTCCAGTCTGCATCACAGATTTCCACACCATCGTCACCATGGATTTCCCCACATCTACACGCTCATGCTTTACTTGTAAGTTCTCAACACATTATATTCTCCCAGGTGCTTGATTCTCAAAAAAAATAAAAAAATACGCTCCTTGTTCTCGTGTGCGACAGCGTGCGTATTCATCGTGCGCTTCAATTCATTTACCACCACCTTGCCTTGCGATCATCTCTTCTATGCGTGGTGCTTGGATTGCGGTGCAACCAGTTGTCAAACGATTTTTTGTTTTGGTTAGATTCGCTTCTTCCTGCTACTTCGCAGCAACATGGCCTCCCAGACGCTATTCTTGGCTTCTGTGATGCACTGCGCCGTGCCCATACCTCACGTACAAATGGAATCACAAGATCTTCCTGCTACTGGAAGATTTCCTGCGCGATGCTTTCTTATCCTAACCCTGGTTTCTTTTTGGCAGGGGCGTGTGTGATCTGACATATGATTCTTGTTGTTTAGGCGGCCAGACTACTCACCAGGTATGAAGAGAAGTTACAGGTGGAGGCTCATTGCTTCAGGACTGAAGGGAGAGAGTTTACGTGAGGGTGAGAGGTTATACTGACCAAAAGCTTCTCTCAGGCCCGCGACTGCCCCAACCGTGGCGCTGCGAAGTGGTTCGTCTTCTGCTCTCTTTTTCCTGTGGCCTTTCACTAATTGCTTGTAGTTACAACTGTGGAAACGAGGGTCACCTGAGTAAGCCTGGCGATCTCGTCACTCGGTCTTGATGCGTGGTCTAATGTGTGCTTCTTTTTGCCTAGGCCGTGACTGTCCCGAGGGTCCCAAGGACAACAAGACCTGTTATCGATGTGGCCAAAGCGGCCACATTAGCCGTGAGTGCCCTCAGGGCGGTGGTCCAATTGGTGGCAACCAGGGTGGATCTCAAGAGTGCTACAAGGTGGGTAGTTTGACAGTCCTCACGGCCCGTATTACACCAAACTAACCGTGAATTTTTAGTGCGGCAAGGTTGGCCATATCGCTCGCAACTGCCCTGATGCCTATGGCGGCAACTCATACGGCGGTGGCTATGGCGGCGGTGGCTACAGCGGTGGCCAGGGCAAGACTTGTTATTCTTGTGGCGGCTATGGACACATGTCTCGTAAGTGGTGTCTCAGATACCACCTGGATATGAATTAATTGCCCTAACACGAGTTTCCAGGCGAATGTGTCAACGGCAGCAAGTGCTACAACTGTGGCGAGAATGGCCACTTCTCCCGAGACTGCCCTAAGGAGTCCTCAGGTGGCGAGAAGATTTGCTACAAGTGCCAACAGCCTGGACACATCCAATCCGCGTGCCCTAATGTCACCAACTAAGCGTATCCTCAACATTGGACGGGTTTCTTTACGATGATGACAACATAGGCATTCATTCCTCGCACGCTCCTGGCATTTTATGATTCCCACCATCGCATTCATCGCCTTCTCCAGCAAGGGATTGGATTTGTCGGTGACCGGATGTTTTACTATTCAGGTTCTTTAAGCCGGGGACGTTCATATTTCGCTTTGCATCAAGGCCGCATACCCATGTCTTTTCTCTTGATTCGACATGGCATTGGAATCGTGCACAGCAGGCAGAGTCAAGAAGGGACACCAGAAATGAAACACTGACACCTAAGCAAAAGTATTTCTTTTCGGCCGAGGCAAAAAAATTATTTCACTAGGGAGTTAAGGTCGTTGATTTTACACAAAAGGGTCTTTCCACCCTTACTCGGACTCAAGTGGTACCATGAGACACGTACGACCGCGAACGTTTGATTTGCCTGACTGCCAGCTTGGGTTATAGCACTTGATAGGCTTTAGGTACTAGACCAACGCAATAGCAACAGGTGCAAGATTATATCTATTTTTTTGATGTATTGTGAATTGTGTTGTGGACTTTGCTACATGAGTCTCATTAAACCTACGAACGATACCTGTCCCTTGCTCATGTTGTATCGAGCCGGATGCTCACGACTGACAAAAAGCACATCATTCTATTTAGTGTATTTTCCTGATAACTCGCTATAGATTCTCCGAGTTATCGTTTTTGTTGGACACCTATTCCACAGTGAAACTGAGCGGTGTTTGCTACGTAGACGGAGGTACCTATTCATCCTGCCCTAGTATCACAACGTGTTCGATTAAGCATATCCAATCCTACGAGCTCACGCGCCTTCCGACGCTATCATACTGGTCAACTGAGAACGATAAATATGTATACTCAAATCTGATGGATTGCCCTGCAGGATCTATTCCCACGGTTGTTTATATGTCCTACCCTATCTTAGGAACCTTTATGCTCCCAGCTTAATCTAAAATGAGGAGGATAGACTTTTAGAACGTGTCATTCGGGGGGTGTGATACGAATGTGAAGTGATTTTCTGACGCCCATGATACGAGCGATCCAACCGGTCGCTACGAGCACCTGATCCGTGTAGCGGTCTATACGCATGCGCCAAACAGTCCAAACTCAGCCATGAACACATGTCCAAAATCGCCTGTGTGCGAAGCCATCCAGCATCTTGGAAAGAGAAAAGGAAATCTAATACGAAGCAATGGTGGAAAAAGCGAGCATGCCGAGAGTCTTGTCCGGCAGGGATTTTTGCTTAGATGTATCTGTCCGGCCGGTTTTGGCGAGGCTGGTACATCTTCGATCGCGCCTCGCGGTTACAGAGCAGCTGTGAACATATGAAGTGGCTAACGTCTTCATCCTGCCAGTAGCTCAGATGCGAGGCGATGGTGTTCATTGGGTTAAAGTCAAGTGCGCTCCTGTCCAATGAGTTAGCCTGACGGGCATGGGTAGCAAGCCGGTACATTGCAGGAGGGAGGTAACCCCTCCCCTGACGGAGGAAACAACAGAGGCCTAAAACACGGGGCTCCACTTACTCTTGGATAGTGTAGTCAATACGTCCATTCCAATTGAGTGCTCGTACTTTCAATTCTTCTCTTCTCAATTTCTGTGCCTTCAATTCCTCTGCAGCCCATGCTGCGCCTAGCTCTTGACCTTCTTCGGCTCGACTTATGCTATCCTTGTGCTCCTCCACACGCTTTTTCTGAAAGCGAGCATAAAGCGTCTCCAAATCATCGTCAATGAGAGTTGATTCATGTGAAATATGAGGACTAGGCATGCTGGGATCTAAGGATCGGAGACTGGATGAGTTTTGACGCGCAAGTGCCTTTTTGCGAGCATCTGTTTTCTCGAGCTGTGCGGTAGCATTAGAGGCGACGCCTTGAGGTTGACTCGCAGCCTGTCCCACGGCGGTCCCAGAGTTGTTCGCTGGAGGATTAGCTGCATTGAAGTTGGCAATGTCGGCGTTGGTGAGCCCCAGGCTACCGCGGAGAAGGCTACTAGCTATGCCTGCGCTGAAACTCGACCACAGGCCACTCACACTCTGTCCTACTTTGACACCAATTCCCGACAAGCCTTGTGGAGCCACTGATCCAAATATGCCTTTCTTGGTATATGGTAAAGCCTGTGGTTTTAAGGAAGCCATCGCTGATGAGACCAACGGCTCTTGTCTATATGCGATAGGGTCCGAGGGGTGAAAGATATTGAAGAGTTGTTGAACTTTTGGCGACGACACAGAGAGGGGCAAGCCGGTCACAGCCGACGTCTTTTGGCCCGGGGAGTTAGTAGTTGATAGGAATGGGTCATCCATATATTCTGGACTAAGAGGGCTTTCCGAAGGCACGGCGTTTGGCTGATGTCGTGAGGCGATCGTTCGCCCTTTAAGCATCTGGAATAAGCCCACAGGTGAACCGAGGCAGTAAAGGTCCTCAACGTCGAAGTCGAACGCTAGATCCTTGATGTCTTTCGAAGGTTCTACGCGTTCTTGAGAAGGCCAAAAATTAAGTGGATTACGAAGTGGCCGCCCACCTCGGGTTGACTGCTTTTGCCGACATAGTATATCAAACATGATCGCTGACCCCAATGAGTGACCAATGACTGAGCAGAGTTAGTGATCCGTTAAAGTGTAGCTTACAGGGGGTTTAAAGCCTCGGAACTGATAATCAAATGCGGATAAGGCGATATTGGATATGACTTACTATGAACTTTGCCCTTGAAATCCGGATTTCTCTCAAGGAAGAGTTTATATATCCTGTTTGACTCCTTTAATACAATTCCGGTGATTTGTTCCCTGTAGGCGCTCTGGTACAGAAGAACATCAAGAGCGAGGTCGGAAATGAGAGACCGCGCGAAAGCCATGCCCTCAACGGTGATGTCTTCGAGGGAGGGATCTGCAATTATGTTAGCCTTTCTCTAGAGATGAATTTCTATTATTTTGCCCTAGTACTGACAGTCATCGTCTTCCTGTGTCACGTCACCCAGATCGGTTTCTCCTTTCTTTTCTCGTCTCTTCGGGAAATCAAGTAGATGTCTCCAGCAAACTGGTAAAACCTGGATTTTAGAATTTCCAGGCCCTTCCGGGATATCAGAATTGAGAGCCTTAAGATCTTCGGAATGAGCATAAACGCCTTTTAGAGTCTTTCGTAGCATGTTAACGTCATGTACAAAATTAACACTCTCCATCCTGATAATATGTATCAGCTCCTTAAAAGTTCATCTGTGGAACGGGCAAGTTACTTACCTCATGCTCAGCATTTGACCGATGCCATGTGTGACCAGAACTAGATGCTCGATCTCACGCCCCTGTGTCTCGCCGTCTTGCCCTTGATAATCGTCCTGGATCTCTTGCTCCTCGCGCAGCCTGATATGTTCCTCTTGCTTCTCAGGATCATCGGCACCTTCAATGTAGGAGGATATTTGGCGCTTCAGTTGGTTCTCTCTTCGCTCTCTTTCTACTTTAGCACCGTCCTTGTCTCTTTCGTCGTCCGTAGCACCTGGGCGTGTGGCAGGCGGGGCAGAGCGTCGCTTGAGAGACTTGTCTTGGCTATCATCACTGATAGGCTGAGATGGCAACGTTGCTGTTGTAGGCGTGGGAGGACGTTTGATATCTTTTGCTTTGTTTGGCTCTGTATAACCCCTGACCAGTTTGATTCCATTCATATAGCCACCTCCAGCAAATCTTTGATAAACAGTAGATGTGACCCAGTTAAAAACGCTGTCGGATGATAGCCACGCAGTGCTCGAATCTTGATAAGTAGCAACACTGTTCACTGCGACTCTCCGAGTTAGCTATTGCTACTCGTGCGCACAGACAGTTCACAGTATGGGAAGCTCCTTGGGTGTACTTTTTTACGCAGAAAAATCTTTTGCATCCCGGGATCTGTATCGCAATAATACATAGGCAGAAGTAATACTCACTATATGTGCCGAAAAGGCGATAGGTTTGTGGCTGATGGGGCGCTGTGGATTGGAGAGGCAGAGGTTTCACCGGGCCCTCGGGCTGTGACTTAGCGGTTGCCTTGAGATTATCTGTCGACGCCTTTGGGGTAACATTCTGTACGCCAGAATTGCTACGGGCCCTGTTCTCAGGATATGCCCAAGGTTTAGTTTTGAGATAACCTTCCTCTAACTGGGCTGCCAAGTTCTCCTCACAAGGCCTTAATGACGAGCCTTCTTGATACTATTGAACTGGGGTTAGTCATTTTCATTACAAGAGTCATCTTGGGTATTTGTTAGCTTTATGGAACTCGAGGGTACGTCCAGAACGGCCAAGTGTAAACAAGGGCTGTATACAGTTGAATGAGCGGAGTAAGAGGAGAGACTTACGAACCACGTGCCGCGACGAACCTCGTATATGGGACCAAGCCAGTATACAGGGGCTAATTCGCGACGCTCAATATTGACATCAAACAAGAAATCTTCGTTGACTGGGACTCGCAAGCCCGATGTGAAATTGCCCGGATCTTTATCAGACTCAATACTTAGCGCGTCTTCCACAGATGCCGCTTGAGACCGATGAGAGCTAGAACGAGTGCGCATATGCTGGGCAGTTACGCCCTTATGGCGACCACTCTCCATCTCTTCTAATAACTTCTGGTATGCATTCTCGAGTGACCTTGAGTCCACCTTCGAAAAAGCGGCAAACTTCTTGGGAACAGTTGGCTTAGAATTATCTGCTTCCTTCTGCTTGGATTTCAGAAACTGCGGCTTACGTTTCGGGACCTGGGGAGAAGATCAGTGATTGCAGGAACACGTAAGGGTTCAGGAATACAGACGTCAACAGCATGAAACCAAAGAACATTCATTGGCGGACAGTCGGAAGGATACTTTTTAAAGCTAAGGCCGTACAGATGATTTGTGGAATGATCGTCTGCCTTTTGAGCTGACAGTGGCGTTGGTTTCGGCTGGGGAAGCGAAGAGTTGTCTTTAGGAGCCGGCGTGGTGCTCCGACCCGTCCAGGGATTAATTGACTCTACAGCACTGGCTAGATACGACTTCTCCGGCTTCTTCTCCGGCTTCTTATCCCCATTCCCGTCACCTGAGGTGCCGACTTTCTCAGGGCCAGAAGACATTCTGCCGAAAGGGTCCGGAGACCAGCTGAACTGACTTCTACGTGGCTTAGCCAGTTGCGAAAAACAACAGCAAAACACCCCGGCTCCAACGTGGCGGAACTTGAAGAATGAATGACTGTGAGTATGGTAGCTAAGCGCAGGTATACCAAAGCTCTTCAGACTCCGTCGAGATCGTCAACTCTCAACGTTAACAGCTATGGTGAAGCAAGCATAAGCAACTGAGGAAGGCAACTGAGCCGAAGAGATGTGCAAGTAGGCGAGGGTATGACTGCTTTCAAGCTGTCACAAAACAGCTATTTGCTAAGGTACCAATATGAAAGAACGTCAATGATTGGTTGGCAGGTAGAGATCGAGGTCGGCTTAGGTGCGCGCATGCTGTCGTGGTGATCTTCACATGGAAATGGCACCGACTTAAATAGATACTTACAGACTAAGTACTTACTTATGTTAGGTAGGTAGGCAATTACCTACCTTGGTACTAATTAGGTACCTCCTTCTCTCTAACAATCTGTAGGACCCCATTAGGCAGACTCTCCCTACCTCCTAAGTACCTCTAGGTATCTAGTGAATATGTAGGTACCTACCTACCTAGGTAGTTCACCTGTAGATATATGACCTCGTAGCGGCCGCTCTTAGCAACACCCCGCCAAGCCCCGCACCTGCTGCCGCTACCAGTAGGTACTAGGTATGCTCTATGCTCGCTGCACAGGAAACTTGAATGGTGGGGCACGATTGAATGACTCCTAACTAACCTCCAACCCAGCAAAATTTCAGATCGCAAGCTTCATCTGCGCCCAGCTAACCCATCTTCGCCTCCATAACCACAACCGCCTCCTACCTCTACTCTCGCTCTACCCGAACTGCCGATACTAATGATAATAGACATGGTAGCTCGCTCCCTATCCGAATTTGCGCGGTAGCATATTACGACTCCAAACGAATCGTGCCATAAAGCGCCTCGTCCAGTTACACTGCGCGTGGAACAGCGCGACAGGCCGCGACTCCCGACGCAAGCCCTGAATCTGAGCATTGTCATCACGTAGTCAAGCGATTTTCGCCACTTCAAGCGGCCGTCGAGATGGCAACAATGACGGAAACGAGTGCTGTTGCACCCGTCAAGCACCAGGTAGTTGACAAGCTACCGAAGCGATTCAAGAACCTCAAGTTTGGCGTCCAATCCAACCAGGACATCGTCAACCAGGGCGTCTTGGAGGTTTCTGTCAGGGATATGTACGATGTTGACAAGGGCCGCGAGCCGACCCAAAATGGTGTGCTTGACAAGCGCCTGGTGAGTACGCCCCGTAACTTGAAGAGTCCATAAATTTTTATCTTCTGACATCTGGTTTCGCTAGGGAACTTCTAGCAAGACTGGTGTCTGTGCTACATGTAACGAGAGGCTGGCTGACTGCATCGGCCACTTCGGCCACGTACGGCTACCACTGCCCGCTTTCCATATCGGCTACATCAAGTTCACAATTACAATATTACAAAATATATGCAAGGACTGCTCGAGGGTATTATTAGTCGAACATGAGCGTCGGGCATATCTCAAGGAACTAAGACGGCCCAACATCGATAACATGAAACGCGTGGCCATTTGCAAAAAAATCAACGATCAGTGTAGAAAGACCAAACAATGCCCTTACTGTGGGGCTGTTAATGGCCAAATTCGTAAGGTCGGCGCGCTTAAGCTTGTTCATGACAAGTTTGTGGCATACAACAAGTCTACTGCGGCGAAGAAGCAGCCTCCTCCAAGCAAAATCGAATTCGACAACTCCTTCGCAGAAGCCAGAAAGCACGTCAATGATCTTGATAAACACTTGAGGAAAGCCTTCGAAGATCTGAATCCGCTCAGAGTCCTGAATCTCTTCAAACAAATCACCCCGGATGATTGCGAATTGCTTGGCATGAACCCTTCTGAGGGACGACCAGAAATGTTTCTCTGGCAATACCTGCCCGCGCCCCCTGTGTGTATACGCCCGTCTGTGGCCCAAGAAGGAGCAAGTAATGAAGATGACATAACAACTCGCCTTGGCGATATCGTGTTCGCCTGCGGTCTCATTCGCGCAGCCCTGCAGAAAGGTACTGCTTTACAAACTATTATGGAGCAGTGGGAGTATTTGCAACTCCAAATAGCGGTTTATGTGAACAGTGATGTGCCGGGACTTAGAGATAATGGCGTGACGAAAATGATGCGCGGTTTCTGCCAGCGACTGAAAGGCAAACAGGGACGCTTTCGTGGCAATCTATCAGGAAAGCGCGTTGATTTCTCAGGGAGAACCGTCATCTCCCCCGATCCGAACCTGGCCGTCAATGAAGTCGCGGTGCCAATGCTAGTGGCAAAGAATCTAACATACCCTGAGAGAGCGCATCGTGACAATATCGCAAAGCTAAGACAGTGCATCATCAATGGCCCCACCGTCTGGCCAGGCGCCCAGGCCATTCTCAAAGTTGATGGTGACCATCCACCATTCCGTGTATCGCTGCGATTTGGCGACAAACATGCCGCTGCCAAAGAACTCCGTATTGGTGACATTGTTGAGCGTCATTTGGAGGACGGAGATATTGTTCTTTTCAACCGGCAACCTTCACTTCACAAACTTAGTATCATGAGTCATCTGGTCAAGGTGCGGCCCTGGAGAACCTTCCGTCTCAACGAATGTGCTTGTGGCCCCTACAACGCCGATTTTGATGGTGACGAGATGAACCTCCATGTCCCTCAAACAGAAGAGGCTCGTGCTGAAGCTGTCACTCTAATGAGCGTCAAACATAATCTGGCAACACCCAAAAACGGAGAGCCTGTTATTGCGGCAACCCAAGACTTCATCACGGCATCGTACTTATTTAGTAGTAAGGATATGTTCTTTGACCGGAGAACTTTCACTTATATTGTAATGCAAATGATGGAAGGTTCTACGCACATCGACTTGCCGCCTCCGGCTATTCTGGCCCCCAGGCGACTATGGACGGGTAAGCAGGTTTTCAGCATGCTGATGAGACCCAACAAGTTATCCCCGGTCAAGGTCAACCTAGATGCCAAATGTAAGGGATACGTGGATCCTCCCGCGGCCCCCCCGGGCCATAGGAAGAGAGCCCCCGATATGTGCCCCAATGATGGTTGGCTCGTTGTGCGGAACTCAGAGGTCATGTGTGGTCGAATGGATAAATCTACAGTGGGATCAGGCCAAAAGGATTCAATATTCTACGTCATCCTACGAGACTATGGGCCAGATGCAGCTGTAACTGCAATGAACCGTCTCGCAAAGCTTTGCGCTAGAGT
Source organism: Xylaria sp. MSU_SB201401 (assembly GCA_002288965.1). Classification (NCBI taxonomy): domain Eukaryota; kingdom Fungi; phylum Ascomycota; class Sordariomycetes; order Xylariales; family Xylariaceae; genus Xylaria; species Xylaria sp. MSU_SB201401. The sequence continues at coordinate 3,472 of NPFG01000259.1, read as the reverse complement.
CTTGACGAATCGAGGATTTTCTATTGGGATTGGAGATGTCTTCCCAACTCCGGCTCTCACCGCAGCGAAGGAGAAGCTGTTCGAAAATGCTTACGCGGAATCCGATAACTTCATCATACAATTCAACGAGAACAAACTATCGAAGGCCACGGGATGCTCGATGGAAGAAACATTAGAGGCTAAAATATCAGGTGTGCTGAATAAAGTTCGTCAGAATGCTGGTGAACTTTGTATCAATTCCCTCAGTCGGAATAACGCGCCTTTGGTCATGGCGTCGTCAGGCTCTAAGGGTTCCACAATTAACGTCGCTCAGATGATTGCTGCTGTTGGACAGCAGATCATTGGCGGCTCCCGTGTGGTAGACGGTTTCCAAGACCGGACATTACCACATTTCCACAAAAATACACGTCATGCATCTGCCAAAGGTTTCGTGCGAAACAGCTTCTATACAGGTCTCGTACCTACCGAATTTTTGTTCCACGCCATGTCAGGACGAGAAGGATTGGTCGACACAGCCGTTAAGACCGCAGAAACTGGTTATATGTCACGTCGTCTTATGAAATCGTTGGAAGATCTCTCTACCAAATATGATGATACTGTTCGAACTTCTGGCGATGGTGTTGTCCAGTTCCAGTTTGGTGCGGATAAACTAGACCCAGTCGACATGGAAGGAAAGGCTGTGCCTGTCAATTTCGAACGTACGTTCTCACACGCGGAGAACCTGACTTGGAATAATTCAGATCGGGCTCTACTGCCTTTTGAGATACTCGCCCTTTGTGATTCAATGCTCAAGAAAGAACGGGATCGGTATCGAAGACGTGGTTTACTCCACGGAGAACCCCTGAAATACGATGATACCACCGATTACGGCGTGGATGAGTACGAGGGTGGTCGCGACTTTCTTGATACCATGTACAAACATGTGCGACGCCTAGCAGAACGGTTCGCCAGATTACGTGTCGCTGCCGGTCTGGATGGCATGCTGACGACGCCTGATACCCGATATTTCCCACTTACGAGTGAAGAACAGGAGGCCCTTGCCGCACTCATCTCCGATGCAGAAGAAGCAAGACTGAAGCAGTTGGCGAGGCTCAACACACTGGATAAGCATCTTCAAGCTGGGAACTCGATAGGAATCAAGTCGGTAATCCATGAACTTACTTACGAGGACCTTTTGAGACTCAAACCGGAACTCGAGGAGCTCGATTTCCAACGACCGCCCAAAGCAAAGACCGCTATTGAAAAACAGGAGTTTGCGAGGCTTTCAGACTTGAATGAGAGACTCGACAGACTGGAACTTGGCTACCTTGCCCGGTTGGCATGCACAACCGAACTGCATGAACATCGGAACGTATCAAGAATAGCGTCCGAGAGAGCAGCTAAAGTGTCTGAAAAAACGCTTAGACATTTCATTGGGCTGTGTCTAGAAAAGTATAGCAAGGCGCAAACCGAGCCAGGGCATGCCGTTGGTGCTGTGGGTGCGCAATCCATCGGTGAGCCCGGAACTCAGATGACTCTGAAAACTTTCCATTTCGCGGGTGTAGCTGGTATGAGTATCACACAAGGTGTTCCCCGTATCAAGGAAATCATAAATGCTTCCAAGTTGATTAGCACCCCGGTCATCACCTGTCCTTTACAGAATCCTCGAAGCTTAGAGGCTGCTAAGATCGTGCGAGCGCGTATCGAGAAAACAACAGTTGAAGATGTCCTTCGTTATCTCGATGACGAATGGCAACCTCACCGGTCCTTCATCACCCTACATATTGATACCGAAACGTTGGAAGGAATGCATCTCGGACTTAGACTAGGCGATATAGTCGATGCTATCGCCAAACAGAAGAAACTTAAGATCCAAAAGACAGATATGCAAATATTCGAACAGGACGCAAGCATAGAAATTACTGTGCGGCCACTGGATATAGATCCTTCTTCCAAGCGAACAACGAGAACCAAAACTGCAACAGAGGCTATGGCCGACCTCTCCGTTCGCATCAGCCATCTCAAGCGTGTATTACCTTTCGTTCCAATATCAGGATATCCTGAAGCTACCCGAGCCATCGTTCAGCAGAGCGATAAAGATAATACTAAAACGGTTTTGGTTGAGGGCTACGGCTTGCGGCAATGTATCAATACAGAGGGAGTCGTCGGCACTAAGGTCATCACCAACAGCGTAATGGAATGCAGGGACATTTTAGGAATCGAAGCCGCTCGAACGACAATCATCAAGGAAATTGGTGACGTTATGGACATGATGAACATCGATCCCCGGCATATGCAGCTTCTCGCTGATGTGATGACCTACAAAGGTGAAATCCTAGGCATCACGCGTTTTGGCCTGTCGAAGATGCGGGATAGTGTGTTGCAACTTGCTTCGTTCGAGAAGACAGCAGATCATTTGTTCGACGCAGCATCCGCAATGAAGACGGATCCCATTGAGGGTGTTAGTGAGAAAATAATTATGGGTGAGACTATGTCAATTGGTACCGGGGCATTCCAAGTTGTGAGAAGACTCAATCTACTTGAGGAGCACTTCACAATAATGCCCACTGTGTTCGAGGATGCCTGGACCCAAATCCAGGAAAAGCCAGTGAAACGAACAAGAAAGAGGGGCGTCTAGAGGGGGGGCCCATTCGCGTCGTCTTCGAAGAAATGCGGTCTCTGCGTTGATTGAAAAGGCCGTGTCCATACCTATTAACCTTGCAGTGAAGCTTGAGAGAAACCTGGAGTGGTATTTTATTTGGCTACATCAGTAGTTGTTAATGATCAATTTGAACGGTATAGATATCCTCCTAGAGTCCTTGATTACCTAATGGGCCACCCCCCCCTAGTGGGCCACCCAAACTAGCGGTCAACACCACTAATACTACCACCTTCACTCAATCAATTAAAGCTATTTAAAGCTGTTTTTTTCATATTAAAATAGTTATAGAGTCAGAAAAAGAGACGCTTATTACGCTAGCACTTGCAGAGATCCGAAAAGGCAAATTAGTATAAAAAGCTGCTAAGCTTTTTAAAGTCCCTAGGACTACTTTCTAATACTAAGCTAATAGCTCCCTTTCACGCCGCAAAGCTAACAAAATTAACTAGTTATTTAGTTCTAAAGTTAAAGCTTAAATTATTAAATAGATTTATAACTCTAAAAGCGCTAGTTGTATGCTATACTACTTAGAAGTTATTAAATTTGCTAAATGTATTTTAAAAACCTAAAGGCGTAATAAAAAGATTAGGAAGTACTAAATTAACTAGCTACTTAAACGCTATTTAAATATAAAAATAAAACCCTAAATAGCTTTTAAAGCTGCTAAGGTTATAATAGACTTACTAGTTTAAATTCTAAAAGTTTTTAAATATTATAAAGCTATTTGCTAAAAGTATTAAATTCTATTATATTATATTATAAATATAAATAAATATAGACTTTAAAAAGGCAAGTCTTTTTATAAAAAGGTTATAAGGTTTTTATTAATAAAAG
>NPFG01000258.1:0-54538 GCA_002288965.1 Xylaria sp. MSU_SB201401 | reverse complement strand
TAAGTGCTATAAAAAAGCTAAAAAGGAACACTTTTATAAAAACTATACTAAAATCAGGCTTTAAAGTTATTAGAAATTAGCTTATAAGCTAAAAAAGGTATTATAATACTTTAAATTATAATAAGAATAAGTAGCTATTTTTAAGCTTATTAAGATTTCTAGTAATAAGGATAAAGTACTCTAAATACTAAAAATAGTATAAAAAATATAAAACCTTAGTAAAGATAGATTTTTTATAATTTTACTAAAGCTTTTTAAAGCTGTTATAGCTTTTAAAAGATAAGCTTATAATATTTTTATAAAAGATTAGAAGAATAAGGCTTTTAAGGTAGAGATTAAGTATATATGCTTAAAAAAGTGCTAAAAGGTCTTTAATTTAAATTACAAGTTTATAATAACTATAGAGATCTTTAATATTATTAAAGAAACTGCTAAAAATAAAGCCAAAGACGTTAAAGAAAATAATTATAAAGTTATTAAAGATGAAGGTGTTAAGAATAAGGATGCTAAATTAGCTAATTTTAACTATATTCCCTATTATCTTCTTATAAAATCTAGTCGCTAGATATAAGTATTAAATAGATACCTTAATTAATTAGCTATTTAGCTATATATTAATGTATTTTGCTAGTTAATTAAGCTATTAGTTAATTATCTATAAAGGGGTTAAAAAAGAGTAATATATATAGGACCTGTTATTTTTAGTGTTGCGCTAAGGGGTGTGTTACGCTAAGGGGTTATGGATGGTACCTAATACTTTGCTATACCACAGCATACCAAATGCCTATATACTTACAGGTTTTGTATAGATATAAATCGATATAGACTATTCGAACAATATAGAAACAAAGAAAAGTTGGAACAATTGATGGCGCAAGAATCGGACTCGATGTCTGTCCGTCCCGATTTACATCCCTCCGCCGGTTAGTCGTCCTGTTAAATTAGGCAGTGCCGGGCGATCTAGTACTGTTGGGGTATCATCAACAGTATGCTACTCACTAACAGCCCCGCATGCCCCCATCTTCCAACGGCTCTCTAGACCGAATAGGGTAATCTTGGCCCCAGAAGACGGACCTGTCCACTTTATATGTACTTTGTAATTGTACTGTAATCCTTTGTCTTGTCAGCATGTGAACATCAGCCTCATCCCATTTGGAACCTTACGGAGGGTTCTCCACCTGTCTCTTATTCGAGGATATACGCTGTACGAAAAAGCTACCTACCTATGCCTACCTGCTGCGTCTTCTATTGCTTCAATCATTCTCTCCGGTACTCCAGCCGTATATTGTGCCGTTCCGAAGGAAAGATGAGAATAGTGAAACCAGAGTGAGCGTGCGTGAAAAGAAAAAGAACCTCGACCAAATCCTCCGTTACTTTACTGTCTTGCGAAAGTGAAAAAACAGCCGCCATTATTATAATTGAAAAGTTCGCCGTGTAAATTCGGTCTCTCGCATCAAAGCCACCATCGCAATCATTTTTGTACCTCTACTCAGGATACCCAGCGCCTATACTCAAGCGATTAAACTTACTTAACCCCAATCGCAATTCTTGCTCACGGAGGGAACACGTTAGAAAGATATAGATATCATCCGCCATCATGGTGCAAATCACAGAAGGAACCTTCAACGTCGATGATGCGACATTATACACAAAGACATGGCTGGTAAGTCATAAAATAACAAGCATACGTATAAGTGCAAGTACACGGTAGCGCAATCTAGCTGACATACGGGCGAAACCCAGCCCGATGGCCCCATAAGAGCCAAACTAATCATGTTCCACGGCTTCAGTGACCACGTGAATCGGTACTACGGCTTCTTCCCCTACCTCGCCGAGCGCGGCATAGCCGTCTACGGCGTGGACCAGAGGGGCTGGGGCCGGAGCGTGAAGAAGGATAGCGACAAGGGCAAAACAGGGCCCACGTCCCGCGTTCTCGCCGACATGGCAGCCTTTATCCGCACGCAGCTGCCCTCGGAGGTCCCGGTGTTCGTGCTAGGGCACTCGAGTAAGTCGTATCCTCCGTAAAATGGAAACAAAAAGAGGAAAACCAGGCTTATTAATGCCTTTGATTTTTGCATAGTGGGCGGTGGTCAGGTCTTGACGTTAGCCTCGACACCTGCGTACGATGACCTTGTTAAGCAGATCCGCGGCTGGATCCTAGAATCGCCCTTCGTGGGCTTCGCGCCAGAGCTCCAGCCATCGTGGCTGCTCGTCGCCAGCGGCCGTCTGGCCTCGCACGTCATGCCTCACTTCAAGCTCCACCGGCCCATCCCGCCCGAGGATGTGACGCGGGACCCCGAAGTGCAGGCGAGTATCCGCGCCGACGACCTCATGCACGACTATGGGACGCTCGAGGGCCTGGCGCACATGCTAGACCGGACGGATGGTCTATCCGGTGGGAAACTTGCCATTTCGAGCAACGTCAAATCGCTGTTCATAGTGCATGGCACTGCGGACAAGGCCACGAGCTTCGACAAGAGCAAGGAGTGGTTCGAGCGGAATAAGGACAGGATCCCCGACGCGCGGTTCAAGGCGTACGAGGGCTTTGCACACCAGTTGCATGCTGACCCCGGCAAGGAGGAGTTCTACGAAGATGTGGCGGCTTGGATCCTCGAGAGGTCTCCGGAAGAGCCGAAGTTGACTATCGACTCACATCTGTGATGCGAGCTCAATTGCCACGCATGGTTGAACAAATATGACTTCGAGTTAGATTGAACCTGGGACGAATTGTAGGGCTCGACTCTGTCGATCAAAATGTCTCGATGGCAGACTTCATGTATAATGTTCGAGTCCAGATGGCGCATTTGGAGAACTGTTTTATAATCCATGTCCCTTCCCCGTCAACTTTGGCGTGCAAATGTTAGTCCCCATGTCTTCTTTCGACGAGATTGTTGTTGTTCCCGCTCCCGATCATGCGCGATATCATCACGCTCGCTCATGCCTAAGTATCGACTACAAAGCTTCCCTCACAGCGCATTTGCTGGGCCCGTAAGCAGTATACCCTAAAGGGCCTCATTAAGAGTAATGTCGAGTTTAGTTGTCAGGCCTCTCGTGAGCGTACGGTAAGCCAAGACTTGCAAATTCATTTGCTTCAGGGGTCCAAATGTTAGCCCGTGCATCGTTCCTCAGGTAGCCGCCATTTCAAGCCGAGATTTTCAAAGACTCTTTTCTCCGCCGTCAACATATCCGGAGCCGGGTTCCCATGCGCATCGCTCTCGAGATCGACCCATTCGCCGCCATCTTCGCGCATGCGTACGCCACTACTGTCGAATTTCAGACGTTTTACTTTCTTACAGTACCGTCTGAGGTCTCGCTCGAACGTCGTGCCACCAGTCCACCCTACCACGGCACAACCTGCTGTTCTCCAGGGACTGACTGCGATGACATCGTCAGCACCTTTGTGGTCCAGTAAAATCCTACGCTCCTTCGAAGGTACTCACTGATAATGTCGATCCTTCGGTGCGGGTTCGGGTTTTTGGAGGCTATCGCTTCATCCCAATGTGGATTCTGCCATACCACTAGAGCTTTGTCTAGCGTATCGAATCCGCTTCCGGCCTTGCGATCATCGCCTTTCCAGGCGACGGGGGCCTGTCCGCGCTCGCTGTTCTTGGCGCTGAGGGTGAGCGTGTGGGTGAGGTATCGAGTCTTCTCAAGGCTCTTCACGATGTCGTTTACGAAGAACTCGGTGGCAGAGTGGTCCGGATGACTGAGGACAACATCCACATCGCCACTCGCGGCCTTTCCCCTTCGGTAGCCACCGACAACGACCATCTGGAAGCCCTTCCTGATCTTGTTGGCATGTTCTAATATTATCCGCCCGATCTCCTCAACCTCGGCGCGGGGGATATTCTCTAACAACTCCTCATAGTATTTGACGCCAATCTGTTGAACGCGGGTAATAGAATCCCACCCAAACTCGACAATGTCGTCCAGGTCCCTCCAACCACGATTGTAGAAATCGTTGGCCGTCTTGGCTCCGACACCCCATACTTCGTAGAATAACAGCAGGACTTTCATCCTTGAGTCTGACGCGGCTTGCTCAACATCTTCCAAAGCGCCATACTCTTTCCATTGCTTATACAATTCGACGATCTTGGGACCGCAACCAGGTAGCCTGGCAACCTCTGAATAACATGTTAGGTTGAAGCTCTTATACATATGCAGGAAAGGGGCAAATTTACCAGATGGGGATGAGAGGAGATAAGGATATGCCGCCAACGCAGCGATACTGGTGGAATAAGCTCGGATGCCTACCTCGTCTCCTTCTAGTGTCCTTAGCGTCCTTACCTTCTTGAGTTGCTCGATAAAGTCGCTGTTCGGGCTGTCAAAAGGGGTGGGACGCTGACAGGAATACTCTGTGTGTAAGTAGTCTGGTATGGGTGGGAGCCTGGTCGCTCTCTCATGTTCCGACGTAGATTCTTGGACGAGATGTGGGCGTTTCGGCTGAGACGACCTCGGATGCTGCGATGAGGGCCCGTGTTTAGGCCAACCCCGTGAAGCTGGTTGGCTACCAGTACCATCCTCTCTGGCGCGTTTGAGTATGCCTTCTGCGTTAGGAACTGGCCGATCCGATACCGGCGCTTTTTTTCGGCCTGTATAGACCACATAATCATCCACAGGTAACACTTTTCCCTTGGCCAGGCTGTCGGTATACCATGCAAGTCTGACAACTTGGACTATAGAATCATCCACCCCCGACGCTATCTCGAGGTTTTCTTGTATGGGTTTCTCGGCCGGTAAGACTTTCAGATGATATTTCGGGTCCTTTTGAGTCTCTTCCGTAAAGCTTGACTCCGTGTCCGACGCAGTGCTATCCCCTCCCGCGGGGTTGTGGTGAGCCAAGGGCGAGAGCCTCCTGCGCTTCGCCGGCCGTTGTGACTCGGTAGATACCGTCTCTAGCGCATCATCACCATTGACGCGGCTCTCATTGTGATCTGGCAAGTTGGGCTTTACCTCGTCTGTTAGAAGCTTCCGAGACCTGAGCTCTAATATAGCACGAGGCTTTTTCGTAATCTTGCCCAGCACGACCTTGGCCTCATTGATGTCATAGGTCAACGTGGGAATTTGGCTTTCGATTTCTGGTAGCTCATCAACCCCGAAGTGAGTCGGGAGTAGGAAGATGGTAGGGAAAGTGAGAGACCCAGCCATTCTGCCGTCGAGTTCGCGGCGGTTGCAGTCTAATGCACGTAATTCTCTTCCGTCTCGGAGCTTTTTTGAACCTTGATCGTGTGGTTGCTAGACCAGGTAGGCCAGGCAACATGGCGCTGGCTTTATGGTAAAGGACATAAGCGAGGGCATGTGGCTGACGGTAAATGCTACGTGCCTACCCACCCAGTTGGATAGCTCAAAAAGAGGAGCTGTTCAATTGGCTGATGGCTTTGAGCCGGGCTGCATTGCTGTTGATAGAGCGTGCTCATTAGAAATAATAATACTAGGTGTAAGCTTTTCTTGTGGATGGATTTATTTGCGCGAGGAAGGAAAGGAGGTATGTGAAAGGCGAAGGCAGTCGGAGTTGTTGCGCCTGAGTGTTGAGATTCATGTACGTCATGATGAAAATCATGGACTGGCCCTAATTCAGTTCAATTCAGTTCAATTCAGTGTAGTTCATCACTATGTGGTTTTATTTCGGAGTGGTTTTACAGCGGTCTTATCATAATATTTCCATTCTCAAGGCTGACAACGGCAAGAAAGAGAACATTGCTATACATCTCGTTCCTACCATCTTCAAGTTGTCTGGAAAATATATAAGTCATATGTGATGGTAGTTATCGAGGGATGCTTACTGTTGTTGTATGTACCATGTACCTACTTTTTAATATCTATTCCCTATTAGGCTAAGCGTCTTCCAGTCTAGAGGCACTACTTGCAGTACAGTAGTGGGTATACCTGCTTGAGGGATGTTAATATTAGTGCAGTACTTGTAACCAAGCTGTAACCAAGCTGTAACCACTGTATTTTCAGGTATGATTAGAGCATAGGTAGCCACTGCTTGGTTAGCACCTGTGATAGAACTATTAGTACAGCAGGAGCTGCTTATAGCGAAGATCAGTGGAAAATGGGGAAAAGTATTGGTCTAACATTGAAGATCCCGAAATAGGGCCTAGCTTAACGTACAGTACATTGGTACGTGCTGACCCAAGTACCTTTAGGTAATGCTCACAGCCTCGAACTCTTGATCTAACTTTGACCAGAGCGCAACAAATTCCATACACATACATACCTACATATGTATAGCCTGCTCAACTCGAAGAGACTGCACTATTCATACACTCGATAGGTAGGAAGAAAAGGAAGGTCAGGTGAAGAAGACTCATATACTGTACCGGTCACCCCGTGTGGCCTGTCTCGCCTGGGGCTCTCCCCCCCGTCTCCATTTGGCGTTTGCAACCATTGAAGCAATGCCTCTTTGTACTCGGCGATAAGTAGCAGGTTTGGCGCTGCTACGTCCTGGGCGACTCTGACCGGCGCATCGGCGAGCACAGAGTTCGTGTTCATATCCATCTACCTAGGTACCTACTTGGAAGTCTATCCAGCTCAAGCTCAGGTGTAGGTTCAGCCTCACTCACGCTTATTTGTCGTCGAACCCTGTTCTTATAACGACCGATTCTTCTCGGCTTCCTTCTTCCGCCAACCCGGCGCGCATTCGTTCGACCTCGCAACATTCCTGGTTTGCTAGTCTACACAACATGGATCTAGCGCAGCAACTCGTGCGCTCAGTCGCGCGCACGTTCCTCAACTCTCCCGACATCGATACGAGGCACGTCCTCATTGTGGATGCGCTGGTCATTCATTCTGCCCTCCGCGATGACGACCTTTCCTATCTGATGAGCATGAACCTGAAAGACCTCCACCGCATTTGCGCAAAACTTCGCGACGAACGCTTGTTGCAGGTGTATGGCAGTCCCGTCTTGTTCCTCTGCTGCATTCGACCCTGCTAACGACAGCTGACATCCTCTAGTCACGTTCGGCCGGAGCTGAGAGAAGGCCAACAGCGCCCCACGAACCGAACGTACTATTACATCGATTACCGCCAGGCTATCGACGCCATCAAGTGGCGCGTATACCACCTCGACAAAGCCGTCCAGGGCAATGCCAAGCCCGCCAGCGAGAAGAAGGAGTACTTTTGCCGCCGATGCCGTGCCGAATGGACGCAGATGGAGGTCCTGGACAAAGTCGATCCTGTCAAGGGTTTCATCTGTCACCGCTGTGACGACGTGCTGGTTTTCGACCCGGAGCGCGAAGCTGGCGGCCACGAGCAATCAACGAAGCTTAACAATCAGCTCCGGTTCATCACCGACATGTTGCCCAAACTTGACGCTATGGTGGTTCCCGAAAACACCTTTGAGACCGCTCACGCAGCCGCGCGCCCTGTAATCCGTGACGCTCAGAACCAGGCGGCGCCGTCTATCGTTGTTGAGAGCATGGCGAAGCCCACCGCCGTCAAAGGTATGGCGAATACGGGGCCCCAAAGTATTGCCGTCGATATCACCGAGCTCGAAGGCCCTACCGAGGCAGAGAAGAAGGCCGAGCAGGAGCGCAAAGAGAAGATCGCACAATCAAACGCCTTGCCAGCGTGGCATGTACAGAGTACTGTCACTGGCGCCTCATACGGTGGGCCTAATCAGCCTGCCGTCACCAAGGCCGATGAGGAAGAGGATAAGAAGCCTGTCGATCAAGGTGACGATACAATGCATAGCGAGGAAGTCACGAATCTGTTCGAGATGTTAGCACGACAACAGGCCGAAGAGGCCCGAAGAAAAGAGGCGGAAGCAGAAGATTCAGACGAAGAGGACGACCAAGACGACGAGGAAGAGGAGTTCGAAGATATCGTGAACAACACCGGCGACAAGCGACAAATCTCTAGCGGCACCACCAGTGTCGCTGACACCCCGGCATCAGAAGAGAGACCACCCAAGAAAGTCAAGGTCGAGGAACCTGCAGATGAAGCGGATAGCGATGAAGAAGACGTCGCTTTTGAGGACGTATGAGCACAGACTCAACGCCATCCTCTCTTCTTCTCTTCAGTCATACCGTCTGCGTCGATTCATCAGGAAATTTCCCTTGCTTTTTCCTTACCTTTGTCATCATTATTCCCCCTGATACCATAGACCTGCATATTACATACATGGAAAAACGAACGAGGGCGTTCAAATCGCAAATAGACCAGGAGCATCAACGCAGGAAAGGAAAGATCTAAGAAGGAAAAAAAAGGACCTTGGTTCGGTGGTGACCAAGGGAGAGGGTGACGCAAATATGTGTACTCGAATAGCGATTTTGTATATATACCCCTTCAAGTAATGGCTCAAGCTGGGGGTCGGGGGAGTTGGGCATGAATCGAACATCTTTGCAAGAGGAATAGTTTTCTTCTTGCGTTTACATTCCCGAGATTTTTCGCCCAAAGCGAATTCTATTAATGAACCCGTACACAGTCGATTGCACACCAAAGATCATTATGATTGTAACTACATCCCTAGTATACTACTGAAGGTATTAATTTGGGAATGAACAAAGAATAGCTGACTAAATCCTCAAATATCAAGGCGATAATCTCTTTTTTTTTTTCCTCCGAAGTTCTTCTGCTCTGTATAGCTATTCTACACAATTGGCGAGATGGTGAGTATTGATGGGAAAGTGTGCGGTATACAGTTCCATCTCGTCTAGGTGTACGAAGCGCGTAGCACAACTACTGAACTGTTCATTCGAATTCGATTTACCCATTTTCTATAACAATAATGTACAGCATTGAAACTGATACTACTTATAGTTTCTAGCGTGCCAAGGCCGAGAGGAAAAGCCAACACAGATACATACAAGCTGGCTGCCCTACTTATGAATGACTATGGATTGAAAAAGGGCCAAGGTAAGAAAACCCGAGTTATCATAATCGGCATCGCAAGCGGTTTGAATATAGATTGAAACAAAGAGCCCATTATAGAACGACTACTTCTTCATCATGGAAAAACCTCGTGCAGGGTATCGTGTCTCTGCTGAGACGAACGCCCCGCGAATTGCGCATATCGAAATAATCCAAGCGGTAACATTGCTTTTAGAGGTATTTCCGTAACTATGTAGAGGTCAGTGGCTGATTCAACGAGGTATTTATAGAAGGCAGAGGTGCAGAGGTATAGAAAACCAGGTGGTCAAGATGGGAGAGACTGATAATACTTACATCTAAAGTCAAGGTCTTTGAGCTGTTCACCTCTTGGTCTCTGTAGACGCCCACTAGACTCTCACTGTCCTGGAACAGACCAGCCTTGAGACTAATAACAACGAACTGCATGCCAGGACCGGCGTGATTTCGGATATAGTTTTTTATTTTCTCGACGTTGGCGTTGTCCAGGGCGGCATCGACCTCGTCAAGGACGAAGAAGGGACTCGGTTGGTAGCTGTGGATGGCAAAAAGCAGGGCCAGCGCCGCCATCGTCTTCTCGCCACCGGACAGGTGCTCCATATCACGGAAACGCTTCAGTGGCGGCATCGCGTGGTATTTGATACCCGATAAATAGGGCTTGTCCGTATCTTCTTCGATATCGAGGTAAGCTTGGCCACCAAGTGGATACTGATCTGAGCGTGTCAGATCTTTGTACACTTGCGAGATCTGTTCGCGGATATGCGTAAACGCCTTGTCGAACAATTCGAAGCGTTTGGCTTTGACCTCGTCGAACGCTTCCTTGGCGGCCCTTTGCTGTGCTTTTGACTCCTCAAAATCGTTTTCTGTCGCTTTAAGTCGGGCCTCGACGACTTCCAAGCGCTCCATAGCTCTCATGTTGGGGTTGAGCTTTTCTAATTCCGCTGTGAGAGACGAGATCTTTTCCTGCAGCTGGTCTTCGACGTGCTCAGCCTCGGGCTATTCAGAGTATTAGCATCCTGTAGAAATGTCGACCAGTTATGATAACTTACATTTTTCAATTCCTCGTCTAATTCCTCGTAGTTGATCTCGATGCCATAGTCATTAAGAGCGTCCTCCATCATTTCGGCATCGCCACCATCATCTACATCCATGGCGTCCGGATCTTGATGTAAAAGGTTATCCTCGTTGGGCAGGTTATCTAGAGAACCTTCAGTGAGAGGGATGTCGATTTGTTCCAAGCGGCACCTTCTCAAGAGAGCGAACTTGCCCGCACTGTTTTTTTGAAGTTCCGTTTCCAAAGCTGTGATGGCCCTCAATCTGCTCTCAATATCTTTACTTCTCTTCTGCACATCGGCTTTGGCGTTGTTCACCTTCTCGTTTTCTTTTTCAAGGTCCTCTTTCAGCTCCTCCAGTTGCTCCTCGAGAGCTGCGAGATTATCCTTGTCACCTGCCATGGCTTCCTCAATCTGCGCTTTTTCTTTCTTATATGTCTTGATGTCTTGCGAGAGTCTCTTCAGACGGTCTTCCAAGGTTCGAAGCCTGCTCTCTGTCTCGTTATGCCTGGATATTTCCCAACTCTTGTTACTATCAAGGCGAGATTTCTGTAGGTCGAATTGACTGCGCTTTTCGGCGGCTTCAGCTTCCCAACTACCTTGTTGGGCTTCGTACGCTCGGATATCTGAATAGCCCAGGCGATTACAGAAGTCGGAGAAGATCTTATCTTCAACCTGTGCGATTGCTGCCTTGAACTTTTCAACTGACGAACGAGTCTTCTGCAGCTTATTATCCTCTTCCTTGAATTTAGGTTGCCACTCCTTAAGTTGGCGCTTTACATGGTCGAGTTCCTTCTTCTTATTGGACAAGTTCTGCTCAAAGTGTGCCAACTCGTTTTTGGCATATTGCAGCCGCTGCTCTAGTTCATTTAGTTCGTTGCGTACAGTTTCTTCAGCTGTGTTGCGACGGTCACTCCGTGGCAGGGCGTCTAACTCTTGCTGGTTTTTCTCCAGTGCTCTCTCTAAGCTCTGTACATCGGCATCTTCGAACCGACGTTTCCCCCCCTTGTGATCAGGGCCGTGACCGCCAGTCATTAATCCGGCCTTGTGAATGACTGTGCCGTCTAGTGTTACCGCCTTGACGCGTATGCGACGTTCGAAGGCAATGTATTTGGCGATGTCTAAGTCGTCGCATACGATAGAGCTCCCGCATGCGTAAGACATGGCGCGCTCGAGGGATGGATCGAAGTCAATTGTATCAATTGTCAGCCGTGCCCCCGAAATGCCTTTTACGGCAGTATTAACGGCATTAACCTTGATGTTGTCGAGAGGGATGAACGTCATAGGCGGAAACCGTTTTTCTTTGAGATGCTCAACGCAGGCGATACCGGTTTTTTCGCTATCGACGATGATGGAGTCAAAGTCTCGTCCAAGTGCCGTAATGACAGCTTCGTCGAACTTCTTCTGCTTTGGCTTACAGAGATCGCCCACTTGACCTTTGACACCGGGAAACAGGCGCTTGAGAGAGGCGATCATCTCTCTAGTCCTCCTCTCTCTGTCACTTCGACGTCTCCCATCGTCTGCATTCTCCAGCTGCTTCAAAAGGGCAACCCTCTTTTCATGGAGTTCGTCTCGTCTTTGAGCCGTCCTGCGCTTTTCCGACAATATAACATGATACTCTTTCTTTTTCGCGTCAATACCTGCCGAGAGTTCCTTGGCTGTGGCCTCGGTGGCATCTCTTCGCTCTTGAATCGTTGCTAATTCGCTCTCAAGTTTTTCAGCAGCTGCTTGATAGGCATCAACCTTGCCCTTGAGACTATTGACGGTGACTTCATCTGTCTTCAGTTGACGATTGAGGTTTTGCAATTTGGCTTGATTCTCGGATGATTTGGACATGGCCTGTGCTCTTAAAGAGTTGTACTCCTTCCGATCGGCATCGCTTAGCTCCTTGCCTTGTTTCTGCATCGTCTCTTTCCACTGATCTTCGAATTGCTTCTGGGCCTTTTGAACAGTCGCCAAATCTTTCTCAATCTTGGCGATTACTTTGGCTTGCTCGTCGCGTTCTCTCTGCACCGACTCAATTCGCTTGCGGACGGTATCAGCTTGGCTGGTAGTCTGTTGTACTTTCTCATCGATAGGAACAAGGTTGTTTTCCTTTTCTTCAAGATCCTTTTCCTGTTTCTTGATCTGGCGCTCAACTTTGTGGACCTCTCTGGCGGCGTTTACCTGTTGTTTTCGGGCCTCCTCGAGCTTCTTCTCAAACGCCTCAACATTACGGCGAAACTCTTTCAGATTTTCCTGGTGCTCCTGTATTTTGGCACTAGATTCATCCATGACACGTTGGAAGTTGTGTAGTTTCCAGAGCGCATGGGTGACGATGGCAGTGTCTCGCTGGTTCGTCTTTTCCTGAAAGCTAAGCGCTTCCTTTTTCTGCTCTTGGTATTGTCTAATCTCCGAATTTATGCCTCGACGCCTCTGGAGTTGAAACGCCGAATTCTCAGCAGCCTGATCTGCCTCGCTCTGCAGTCTTTCGTACTCGGCCTTATATTCTAAGCTGCCAGAAATTTGCTCGATTAGACGGGTAAGGTCTTGAGGTGACTGGGAAGCAATTGCCTCAACATCGCCTTGGAAAACCAGAAAATTCCGGGCCTTGATCAAGATGTTCTCGGCTTCGAGAGCCTCGTTGTACTGTTGAGCGGTAACGACGCGATCATTAATACGATACTCGCTTGAGCCCTGGTTTGTGATGGCGCGCTTCCATCGCTGCTCATCTCCCACGTCGTCTTCATAGACGGCCATGACCCACGCGGTTTTAGGGTCGGCTCGAGTAGGTTTGTCGTCGTCATCTCCGTTTATGTGACCATTTGTCTGGCCGTTAGCGACGACATCGACAGCAGAGCCGTCATCGTTGATCTTGGATGTTTTGAGGACTCGGCCGCGGTAAACTAAGTCTTTCAGGTGGGCCGATCTGAGATGCGACGATTTGATGCCGAGGACGAACGAAATGGCATCCATGCTAGATGGAAATGCTAGTTAGTCAAGACGGCCAATACGGCAATGCGCCCAACCTGGAGAAGTGGAAGGGGAACAGGATTCGGTCAAGCACGTACGAATTAGATTTCCCAGAGCCATTGGGTCCGATGATGGAAGTGAAGTATGAATCGCCGAATAAGAGGGTGTGATGGCCCTTATAGGACTTGAAATCTGGTGGTTCATGTTAGTCGCAAATGCTGGCGTGCGCGGACGGATAGCGAGTGGACTGTAGAGATTTTGTTTGGCGCAAAGACGTACTGAAGAGCTCAAGACGCACGAGTTTCCCCATGATGCCGGACTACTGCGGGCGCTGCTCTGGCTGAGGGGGGTCGAAATGCGGTGATGTTGGCAGTCGCTGACCTCGGGGGGGACGCGATGAGACAAGGGTCGAAATGCGACAAGCTATCTGTTCACTCAGGAAGTGGGCGTGGGAATGCACATGCCACTACCAAAGGCGATGCATGACAGGTGCGCGACGAGTTTTCAGTCATTCAGCGGCGGAATGGAGGGCACGAGCAATTCAATGGCACGAATATAAAAGCGCTATGGCGATTGCGACTCTGTCTACGGCTGTGATATTGTTTGCTAGGCCACGATGCATAGAAAATACTTAGCAGTGCTAGCCTAGCATGCGTGTAGTAGGTAGAGACGGGTACGCGACTTTGGATAGGTACCCGCCCTGAGGCGCGGGGGACTGCAGATTCACGCGCGTATCTCAGTCAGGTACGCCCAAGCTTGTCCCAACACTGACCCGAGTGCCCACCCGAGTGCCCACCCAATTACGGAGTAGCGCGTAGGGCGAAATGGGGCAGGTGCAAACTGGGTAGGTACACACAGCTGCCAACAGCCATTGCCATCTATTGCCACTTGCGATATTAGAGATATACAATAGATCTATGCGGCAGTGTACGGCGCACACCATATCCTACTACTATATCCTAGTCTATATCCCTCCCTGATGGATGTCGAATTCATCCAAATTCACCGCCAAACAAGGTAATTCCATGATAGCTGTCTGCAGGTTTCAAAAGCAAGAGTGCAGGCGCTTTTGCACAATTATTAGTAGCCTGTTGGTAGGTACGGCCAACCCTATGTATATATAGAGGAGGTAGCCACAGTGCTAGGGCACTAGGTCCAACCATCCCATCTACAACTACAATACAATCACAATGGCCATACCTTGACATAGCCTGTTGTGCCTACCTACAATACGTGGGCACCTGCAACGCCAGTACTATTCCATTGGACCGGTCTATCGCCTGCTCAGCGTGCTCTCGTAATATATGTCAGAACTTCATATATGTATGATTGCTTGCCCTATGAAACGCATCTGTCATCATGAATGTCATTGGGATTCCACTAGGGTGGTAGCCAGGGTAAGGTCAGGGTCTTAGGAGAGTATGACGTTCGTCTGGGCTGTCCCGGGAGTAGCAGAGAGTTAGGTAACACGGCTAGATACATTCACTCGGCAGAGATGTACTAGTAAAGTCTTATCGGAGATATATCGGGTACGCCCCCGAGCACTTTAGTATGCAGCCGCTACATTGTCATACCCCAGACGGTACTTGATATCTCTTATAGTGTACCAGCTCTTGCATTTGCACTACCCCGTCCTTCCCCCCCCTTCCCCACCAAAAATCATGATGCAACGCAGCTCAACACGCTGGCGTCTTGTTCCAGAAACCCTTAACTCTGCTTTCGTCCAACCACAGTTGCCCGTCAACACACGTCCCTCACCCAAAGCCACCTACAGGATCAAACCCTATAACATCATCACCTATCCACAACCCAACCTGCCTGGCCATCCCCTCCCTCTTGACTCCATGATTCTCCGTGATTGAGTCTGTCTAGTTGCCCTATCACTAGTCACGCAACCTCTTGCCTCGGAGCATCTCGAACTGTGCGCCTGTTAGCTGGTCACATGTTGCACTGCAGCTGCCTACTCTTCTGGTCTGGTCCATATTCGCCCGCCCTCCTCGAACCGATCACCGGCCGTCGCAGACGAGACGAGACCCCTTCCGAACTACCTGCATACAATTTCTAAGTCAGGGTATCCAGAATAGGGATTATCGGATAAAAAAGAGAAGCCTTGTCCCTCCTAGCAGTTGACACTTAAGCCGTTCAGGGTAAACCTACCTATCTTATCTCCTTTATTAATTCCAT
The DNA here is from genome assembly GCA_002288965.1 of Xylaria sp. MSU_SB201401. Lineage (NCBI taxonomy): Eukaryota > Fungi > Ascomycota > Sordariomycetes > Xylariales > Xylariaceae > Xylaria > Xylaria sp. MSU_SB201401. Next base: position 39,499 of record NPFG01000258.1, on the reverse strand, counting down.
TCACCTCCTCCCAGTGTCAGTGGTCTATAATCTGTGCCTCTTGCCCTTCGCTGGTCTGGTCGCTAACATGAATACAATAATCCATAGGGTAGCCGAAGCGCTACGGCGAATTGCTTTTCGAAACGACATTCAGCACTATCCTATACACACTTTTGCCGAGATGGCTATTCCTAGCCACCCAGCCATAATACCTCCCAACAAATCGGATGGCACTCAGACCGACGATGAAGCCCCTCTCACCCCAGATGACACCACTACTGGTCAATCACCGGCGTCGTCGCCCGCCCACCACGCAGTCTCCGACGCGCCCACGCTAGGTGATTCTTCCAGACAGAGCCCTCCGCTGTCACGGTCTCATTCTTTCTCTGGGAGTAGCTCGTATCATGAGGATTGGGACTCCTTCCCGCCTCTGGATCGCCTTACGGTCCTCGATCTCCTGGATAACTTCGCCTTGCCGCAGCAGCTAGAGAAGCTACAGAGGGGCATCTCTGCGCAGACGGAGAAGGTACGAAAGTCGCAGGCTGCTCTGAAGACAAAGGGCCAGGAAGCTAGGGAACGCATGGTCGAGGAGTGGCGGCGACGCGTGCCCTCGGCCGACGAACAGCTCGAAAGGTACCGGAAGCGCATGAAGGTGAGCGTCGAGAAGCTTGGTAGGCAGTGGAACGATACCAAGGTCATTACCCTACGCGAAAAGGTGTCTTTCATCTGCGGCGTCATGAACATCTTCATCAGTGGCTATTTGATCGGCGCCTATCCCGAATGGTTCCACGTATGGTACTCGGTGCAGTTCCTCTACTTTATGCCCATACGCTATTACACATACCACCGCCGCGGGTACCACTATTTTCTGGCAGACTTATGTTACTTTGTGAACTTCTTGCTCTTTGCGAGCATCTGGCTTTTCCCTTCCTCGAAGCGTCTGTTTATCGCAGCTTACTGTCTTGCCTTTGGCAACAATGCTGTAGCCATCATCATGTGGCGTAATTCGCTCGTGTTCCACGACTTCGACAAGGTTACGTCCCTCTTTATTCATATCATGCCTTGCGCGACACTCCATTGTATCGTCCACCTACTTCCATCTGAAGAGCAGCGCCATCGCTTTCCTGCCCTGTGGACGGTCAAGACGTCACCACCGGGCTCACCCACGGCCTACAGCAACGTCATTTCCATGATACTCTGGTCTACCATTCCTTATGCCGTCTGGCAGCTGGGCTACTACTTCTTCATCACTGTTCGCCGTCGCGAAAAAATCGCGGCTGGTCGGCCTACCTCCTTCACGTGGCTACGGCGCTCATACTCCAAGGTCTGGATCGGGAAAATTGTGCTGTCGCTGCCCCAGAGTCTTCAAGAACCTGCATTTATGATGATCCAATACTTGTATGCTGTTATCACCATGCTACCATGTTCGCTATGGTTCTATAGTCGATGGGCGTCTGCTGGTTTCCTGATGGTCGTCTTTACATGGAGTGTTTACAACGGTTCTACCTACTATATCGACGTTTTTGGGAAGCGGTTCCAGAAAGAGCTCGAGGCGATGAAGGCCGAAGTCGCAAAATGGCAGTCCAGCCCAGACCTCATGCTCCACTCGCCGCTTTTGACGCCGACAGGTGGCCACGAGGACGAGTCAAAGGTAATCGCCGGCACTGCTCCAGCGGCTAGTCAAAGTATCGACAAGACTATCCAGGTTGAAGACCCGGCGAGTGGCACACATTTAAGTGTAGACCAAATACCACTACTAAGTGATGAACAACCACGAGACGGCTCAAACCCTTCTAAAAATGCAGCCATGACTACCGGGGTAGACGGTAATCAGACTGGCACACGTGAAAGAAGAGCGGGTAACGGCACATAATCATCTATCCATTTCTAAGTCTAAACACAAAGACGGGAATGTTTTTATTCCAAAAACATGACGAGTCAACCATCTTGCTAGGTTTGCTTTCTTCGAGATGTAGTAGACTTGACTCTACGTTTGACATATCCGTGCCAGCTTGGTATCAGACGGGTTGTGGTTGATCCCATCCCACGATCCGAATTGAAGGTGCAACAAATGGATTTCCTTTGGGTTTGGTCTGGCTTGGTGTTGATTTTTCGAGTCTGCACAATCTTCGATACCCCTTTCCTTTTTTTTCTCCCCTATCTATTTACTTTCTGGTTACTACAACCATGGGTTATAGAATACAGCGCAGCGCAGCATGGTAAGGCGTCTCGGACACGCCACCAGGCTTAATAGTACGGCACTTAGGGTTTTAGTAGAGCGAGTTTGTGAAACAGAAGGATACTGTTACCAGTTTAATATCTTAATTCGCAGAGGGCCCAATTCACACAACATAGGTGTCTAATTAGTTGGGTCCATAGAAATGAAATAGTAGTACTTCGCAAGCGCAAGCATACACACCCTGGGAGAGTGGAATACGTGTACTGTACCTACATATGTAACTGCAGAGTATGGAGCGATGGTTAGACCAGAGAAACTTGCACGTTTCATGCGGTATAGATTGGCGGCCGCCTGCCACGCGCGTCCCTGACATGCCTACGTCATTTCAAAGTGCAAAAATTGGAGATTGTCCGTATTTGACATATGATATTTCATGTTGTAGCAGCTTGCTTGTGTAAGGCTATTCAAAGGTGAATGTTAAATAGCGGCGGTTAACAATCTATCTGCTTGTCCCTAGGGTCGCAGCGTCACGTAAGTGTCGATGCCGATAAAGTGAGTGCAGGTAATCAATCTCTTACCATCACTCACCATCACTCATCAGAAAATTAGATTATTTGTTCTTAACACAACATATCACGCTATAACATTGCGCTCACAAAGGTTGCTAATTCTCAATTATCAATCATGACATTCATTCATTTTTGATTTTTGTCTGCAGGAAGCTCATTATGTACAAGTAATTAGGGCTATCTCCAACCCTGTATACGTTATGTCGTCGTCAGTCGTTCATTCCGATGTTAGAGGTATGGATGCGTGTATGTATGTTCGCGGTGAAACTTCATCGCACACTAAATCATAACATAGCCGCCCCCCTTCGTCGTCTTTTGATCCAGCATAATGGAGTCCAAGAGACCTCGCTACTATTCGTCGGCTGTCGTATGATTCCTTTTTTTTTTCAGCTTTTCTCTGCCAAATCGTGGCACTCGTCACATCCACAAATGATTTTCGAGATAAAGCCACGCTCTCTACAGCTTCAACAGATCATTGGTATCTATAGCAGATGGAATAGACGCCCCAACTCCTTTTGTACAAGGTATCTAAGCCCTGTTACCACATAAACGCCCCTTCCATGCAACCAGCCGTATGGGTATTCCGTCCACAAATATCGTCAAGGTTTGCCACCTTCGGGCTATGGATTCTGTTTTAAATGGGAAGAGTTGTCGTCAATATAAGCAGATCAACCGAACCGGGATGTCGCGTCTTCGGACAATAGAAACATGATTCTTGAGATCATCGAATGACAGCCCAGTCCGCCAAACGTCCTCCACCGCCATCACTTCCTTCTCTTTGACCGGGACGGCGACCAAATACGTTCCAGAATCTCAGTGTTTCGTCCCCAGCACCCGTCACAACAGTCCGGCCATCTGGACTCATAGCCAGGTACAACACCCGATAAGTGTGCCCGGTGAGACTGACAACCTGAGTCATGGACGGATATTTCCAGACAACGATTTGATTCTGGCTATAACCGTGCGTGGACACGATCTCATTTGAATTCTTCGACCATGAGATGTTACACACTTGACTGCCGGTATCAATCTCTCTGATGGGGGATCCTCTTACGGTGTCGTGGAATATGATCCTTCTATCAGCTGTACCGCCGCCTGAAGCGAGGAGGCCACGTTGGTGAGGCGACCATGCGATAGCCTTGACTGCGGCGGTGTGATCCGAAAACTTCCAAGTCGGCGTTTCCGAAAGCTTGTCCCAAACCATAAGCTTGTTATCGTTGCCACCGCTAGCAAGTTGCCCATCTTCGCTATTCCACTTGAGACCACAAACCTCCTGTTTGTGACCCACTAGTTTCCGCATCCACTGGTCCGGGGCCCTGACGTCGCGATGGAAAATAAGTCGATCCCGTGACCCAGACGTTAGAATATGGGTGTTCCATGCTAATGAACCCACACGAGCAGTGTGGCCTGTCATTGTCCTCAATCGTCTCGTCTTTTCCGCATCCCAAATTTGTACCAATCCTTTCCCGGTGCCGATGGCAATATGCGTGCCTTTTTGTATCCAAGACACGCTCGTGACGATGTCATCTTCAAGCGTGCAGAGCTTATTAACACGACTCGATTGCGCATTCCACATGTATACACTGGATCCTAGACCGACACCTAGGACGTTAGCACTGCCCCAGTCGACCAAATTTAAGTAGAAGTCGTCCGCAAGTTCAGGTGCATCGAGAACTTTGAATGGAACTTTCGGGACAGCCCGAGGCTGCCGCCTTGGACTCAAAAGCATTTGTTGGCTAGAATAGCGGACAGGCGAGAGACTATAAAGCTCCGACGTCGTATCTAGGTTTGGTCCATGTCTACTCTGTGGTGTTCTAGAAGGCGTGGGATGGCCAGCTACGTTGAACCGCGGCGTGCCATAGGTGAAGAAATTCTTGTTAGGAGTGGATGGGGTGATGGTGGAAGGAAGGGTGGGAACGGTGTTGCTTGGGGGAGTGTGCGACCTAGTCGGATCATGAGCACGTGTTGAATAGGATCCGAGGAAATTAGAACTAGGTGACAACGTCGGAGTGACCTGAGGCACTGTATTTTCAAACATTTCAGACCTCAAAAGATTTTTATATCTGTCGTTGGCCTCCTCAGCTAGTAATGATTAGCACCTGCCACAATATGGGAAATCAGGTGAATTTACTTCTCTGAATGTTGAGCTCACCATGTGGTATAGGTTTCTTGCGCGATAGGCTGGCCGGTGAATCGTCTAGAAGATAATAGCTAGCCGCCAAGTCTTGCCCAGCACGAACGGGTATGAATCTACTACAGGCAGTCAGCAGATACTCATAGCGCGACAAAAACAGCAATAAGAGATTGCAAGTACGGCGGCCGAAGAAGATGGCGTGTATACTAACCTGTCGGGACCGTTCATCACAGGATCAACACGTCGTTTCTTCCGATGGGGGCTAGCGGCCGGAGCACTATCCCGTCTGTCTGCAGAAAGCTCTCTCGAAAACTCTCGAGAAAGTACTCGAGAAAGATCTCTTGCGTCAACACCGCCAGTGCTCGCCCTCGCCGTGGATCGACCGCTGCGACGAGTGCCCTTTGAACTTGTATGCAAGTGCGGGCGGTCGAGTGGTGGAGGGGTAGATCTCCTCGATGGACTGCGCGCGAGGGGGCTGTTGCTGTCGGCTGCTGGTCGCTTCAGTGGCAACGGCACCGGTGTAGGTGCGGATTGCGACTCTATTGTCATGGTTGGGAATTATGGCTCTCCTAGGCCTACGTACGGAATCGTGGTCGAGAGGAAAAGCGAAAGCGCGAGAATGGTAGGTAGATGCGACGCCGCAAACGGCCGATCTACTTGTCGTTGGAGCTCTCGAGAGGGGATCCCAGTATCTCTATCGCATCCTACGTCTGCAAGACTGAATGCTGCGCAATGAGGGCGGAATGATCTGAGGCCGCGGAGCTGTGGTAGAATCAAAGCAACAGTGGCAAATGGTAATGAGGTAGCTCGTGTGTTGGTGGTCAGCGTCGGGTTCTCGGAATCGATGACCGCAGTTGTAGTAACGGCAATGCTTCTAGAAAATAGTTGACAAAGGGAAGAATAGCTCCAGATGAGTTGTTGATGCGTCTGATCCAATTGTCGCGGCTGCGGTGATGGGAGTGGTAGCTGGTGAGTATGACGGTTATCGTTTTGAATTGTTGTTGTTGTTATTGTCGTCGTGGAAGCGGGAGTGGGAGAGTTGGAGTGGGAGCGGGAGCAGGAGTGAGTGAGTGAGTGAGTGAATGAGTGATCGTGGTTAGTGGCTGCGGTGGAGGTGAGAGCAGTGAGCGAGTGACAGATGGTAGCGGCGGGCGTTGAATGAGGTTGGAAGGGCGGCGATTCTTTTGGGATTGGATAGGCGATTGGGGGACGAACCAAAGTGGGCTGGGGGAGAGGGGGGGTTTGTTGCTGTCTCTCTCCCTGGACGGGGGTCCTGACGCATACACCCCGACGCCCTGACGCCCTGACGCGTGCTGCCAGCGGGTGGTGACAATGAGGTCGTAGTGGAGCTACCTAAGTAGGTGTTTAGTGAATGGCGGCACCGCCTACCGTGGCACGGGGCAAAACATTACGTGTAAGTAGGTAGCTACCCTTGAAGGGTTTCTAATTCACAATGAGTAGAAGCGTCCCAATCACACAGAAAGAACTAAATTGTGTGCCAAAACGAACTCATATGTGTAAGATAAACTTCTAAATAGTAGGTTAAGATAATGCAATGTCCAGGAGATGACAGAAGACAAAAGTATTTACGATAGGTATCTAGGTACTTAGGTAGTACATGCCTACCTATAGAGTTACCTAGGGTAACTACTAGGTACCTAGGCAGACTTGTAGTACTTACTAGTAGGTAGGCAAGAGCAGGCGTTAAGGTTGTTGTTGTTGTGGTGGCGGTGGTGGTGGTGGTGGTGGTGGTAGTACACCTGTACCTGGCTACTTGAGTAAGGTTCACGGATACCACCAGACAACATCAAAACACCAGCCCAACCTGCTCTGCATCTCCGTTTGGACACTCCTACTGAGTAAGCCTTGGTGCCCTATTTGGCCCAGAAAGGGTTTCCATCATATATCTTCAATCACCCGCTGACTCGTGACTTACAATACCCAATTATAGTGATTATTGTATCATATCATCTCCATCATCCAGGGTGTTTACCGTCATTCAACATATTATTGCTGTATCCTGCTACGTATTCGCGAACGACTTGTGCTCAACTGCCCTAGACTCAGCAAACAGGATCGATATTCTTCTAGCGGCTAGGCACCGTCTAGAACATGTTTGCTCAAGAATGAGATCAACTCACGAGATATTATCCGCGCCATATTGTTGTTATTGTTGTTGTTGTTGTTTTATTATTACTTGAGAGGGTGGCTCACATCGCCCAAGTGGGTACCACTGTCTGACATGACCAAATAGCGACAACAATAACACAAGAAACAATAACAGCACGCTGGCGTCCTGGCGTTTGACGGCCCATTAGCGCTGCGAGCCTGCGTGTCTACACATACATACAGTACTGTAAGGGACTGACTACGCGGGCCGCTGGCTGCTGGCCGTGAATCCGGCCCCATTCGCGCACCCTGGGGGCATCAAAACAGACCAAGTGGGCAAGTAGAGTACCGATTGTCGACGACAAGGGGAAGGGGAGCGGTAACGGCAGCGGTAACGGCAGCGGGAAGGGAGGACAGGAAAACAATACCTGCCCCTTCTGCTGGGTGTAAACGCGATCTTCTCGTGCAACCGGCCGACCGTTGACCATCAGAGACAGTCTAGTCTTAAATTGGCCTGCTCTCGGTACCACACAGCCCTGTCCTCTCTATCGGTGAGCCACCTGCATAATCTTGGGTCCCTCTCTGTCTTGGGTAGCTGCGCGTGCGCTCGGCTTGTTTATTTTCCTAGCCGTTTTGGCAGAGACGCGCCAGGCAATTCTCCGACTGGCTCCTGCATCCCTACAAAGAAGCGGTCGGCGTTTGGGTCACTCACCAGACCGCGACGTGATAGGCCAGGGCACTTCGGCGCGCGTCAATTGATTCTTGGCGCAACCTGACGAGAACGTGGTCACAGGCACCACCACTTTGACACCTGCTTGTCCCCCATCAGATCTCTGGCCATGTTGGGGTGTGTCCAGATGGACCAGGAGGCTGCCGCATCACTCGGAGGAGTTCATAGCACACACGTACATACAACTACGTACATACGTTAGCAATTGCTGCTATCCGGGGCTTCCTTGTGAGCTATCGACTTTCTCCAGCTTCGTTAATGCACGTAAGAAACGCTGCACAGATATGTGAGCCGGACACTCGTACCTACCTCCGCCCCTCTTATGCCGGTAGATCGTACCGATATCTAGTTCAGCTGCAAGCTATCAGCAGTGTGAACCCTGAAGTATTCGGGATGCATCTAGAAAGGTTTATGCTCATGACGCCTAACCTATGCAGCTATCCACCTAGCTGGTTTAGATACCTTAAGACAACTCATCCGAAGCATGAGCTCTATATTTGCACCATTATTTCGATTAGACTTACAAAGTCATCCGGCCGTGGGGCTGCCCTCGGAGAGGATGCTGTCATATACAGTGAAGTTGGCAATCTTCCCAATTCGGCCACTTTATATGTCTCGATAGAGTTTCAACAAGCACAGTGAAAACACCTGTATCATCTACTCTAGTGATACAGCAGGTCACGAGGAGTGCGTTGGTAAGCGTAACACTGTTTACAGAAACTCGGTCCGAATCAAGCAGTGTAATAGTCATGAACATCACGAGGAAATACTGCATGCGGGAATCTCTCCAGAAGCACTCTCATCAGTACGGTGTTCTCGTATTGTCGAAAAACCCTATCACCGCTTTAGTATTGTTGCTTACCCGATCCTTCCGCGCATCACCACTTGAAGACTGCCTCTTAAACTTGAACCAGATGAGGTCAGACCTCCGAGCCTCTTCTCGTTGCAGTATTGCCATTCAGTCGTTTCTTTTACATACAGTATGCAGCCTGACCTTAGCAATAATCGGGATTCCCATCGAAGTGTTTATCTCCTCAGGGCAAACCCTAATATATAGGCAAACCCCTTGTGGATACCCATGGTCATTACCCGAATCCTGTCACCCGGGATACCATGCAGAAGATGCAGGAGCTATCAGGTTGGTCGGATAGTTCGTAGGGGCCGTAGGGGGCGTAGCCTCGATTGTACACTAGACAGCTCGAGATCGATCTTGCGAATAGTATGAACTATGTGGCAATATGCATATACCAATAGATCTACCGACAATATACGATGTGTTAGGATCTTCTGACTCTTCCTTTTACTTCTTAGTTTTTTCCTCGACATTTTCTCAGGCTCATTGCGCGCTACAATAAGTCCTTGCCAGATAACTCCTTCGAGAATACGAAAAGAAGGTGCCTATCTAGGTAGACAATAGTAAGTATTGTGTGTACAATCGCCGGTTTCAAGGAAAAGATACGAGGAACGAATTACTTACAGAGGCACAGTTGCTAGTGAAAGCATAGGAGATGATATGCCGGTGTCAAATCTGCTCCCACAAGAACAAAAACGGCATTCTAATCCTCAGAATGGACCAGAAATACTAAAAAGGGGAGGAGAAACCAAGGCTCTAGTGCCTGACCTCCTTCATCTAATAGAGTCGAAAAGTCTTTCGAGACTACCCTCAGTAAACGACTCACGGAGAAGGTATGCAGCGAAACTCCTGCCTTCACAGTTAATGGGATTTAACGTGCTCAGACATATCCATTCGGAAAATCACAAAGACATTTTTTCGGTAATAGCCCGATGGGTGGCCTATCAAGCGCGCTTCGTAGCTTCTCAAGATGAGGCTGTGTCATCACCCAAAACCAGCCATCTCGTTCAATAAATTTACTGGCGAACTCTATTGCTTCGATGGGGACGATGCTGGACAGCCATCTACCAGCACTCCAGAGTATAAGCTCGGCGGAACGTGCTGGGTTCAGCCCACTAGCTACAGACGAGATCGATCCATCGTGTTTCGATCTCGTCGCATCACCAGAAACCCCCCAGCGCGAATACTCCATAGAAGCCAGGCCAGAGCAGATTATGTCTGCTGAGCATCTCAAGATCATTTTGAAGATCTGAAGCAAATGCAAACATTCACTCACTTCCTGTCCACCCGGAAACCAGAATCAGTGCCACTCCTGAATCATTATTTGAACTTAGCGAAAGCATTGAAAGCAATTGATTACTCTAATGCCATTATCAGGAAATTGGCTCCAATCAACAGAGAGCAAGTTGCTGACAGGGAATGCTAATGAAACTTTCACACCGCCCGCTTACATTACACACGTACGGGTTCAAGTCGTGAAGCTGACGATTAAACGAGTCAAACGCACCTTATCGCCCATTTTACGTAATCTATCAGAGGGACTTGCGGAGGTCTTCTGCTTAACGGATCCATCACGGGAAGACCAGCCGATTATATTTGCAGCGAAGGTACCTACACTCTTCTCTCCATTCAGATACATTCAACCACGCTAAAACATCAACAGAGTTTCATAGACTACTCAGTATGGGAGGAGGTTTTCTCTGGGCCGTAATTGCCACTTCCTCCAAGGCCCTAAAACCAACCGTTGTAGTGTCCTAAGGCTGAAGGAAGCGCCTGCCGTTGGCAAAGAACACTGCGAGGTCCTGCTGAATTATCGACGTGATGGGTCAGCTTTCATGAATTTGCTCATGATTACACCACTCTATGATAGTCGCGGCAATATCCCCTACCATCTAGGCACTCAAGTATATGTATCAGGCTCCTCGAAGAATGCGCCGGCTTGGGATCAACAATGTGGGAGCTCGTGACACAGAAGCACATCCAGTCTAAGACACACGCCAGTTACAGTCACCATGAAACCGAAGATTCACGTGGGAGTAAAGATATTTTGGGTGATCTCGCCGAGATGTTCACTCTCGGGGAATTGAAGATCGTTCGGGGATTAGGTGAGACAGGGCACGACAGGCACACCGAAAAGTCAAATAGTGCTGGCCGGTCCAGTTCGGGTTCAGACAGCAAATTACAAGCCTCTTTAAAAGACGAATTGACCTCAATCGAGAGGCCCATGGCCAATTCGATGTCGTCATCAGCACTTGCCCATCTCACCAGCTCCTCACTCGCAGACCGCTTTCGGGGAAGTATCGGCCATTATCTGCTCGTGCGCCCATATCCGAGCCTAAGCATCCTCTTCGTGAGCCCCTCGCTTCGTGTTCCTGAGATACTACAAACATCTTTCATGTCGCGTATCGGAGGCTTAATAGAATGGGCGGGGTCGCTGGGTACACACAACGCCTCTCTTCGGCGTCAACGGCGCCATTGGTGTGTGAATGGTCATTCTCGTCGACGGCGAGGAGAAGCAAGGAATTCCCAGCGCTCCATCAGTTGATTTGTCGAACATGGAGAGGAGACGACCGTTCGACGTCTATACCAGCACCGGAAACAAACGCACATCTACAGCCTCGTACGAAGCGCAACTCGGTGACGCAGAGAGCGTATCCATGGAACATGGTGACACTGATTCCTCAGGACTAAGCCACATGCATACGAGAACACGAAGTCAAAGTATAGGAGAGTGCACATGAGTGTTTCATGCTTGATGTTCCGAGATCAATCCCCTATGTTCTAAGCTGGGAGAAAGTGACGCATCTTCAATCTTAATCGAGCGCCTCTAGAATCCCTCTAAATAACGCTGCATGTCCTGCTCGGTCAGACCAGAAGCGACTCACAGCAGAACGACTGTCAAACTTCCACAATGCTCTAGCAGGGGATCTATATAAGATGTAAGAGGGAGACAATAAGAATCTTTTCTAGTCTGGGGATACACAGTGAATTAATGTCTGAGGTTTTTTCCAAGGAGAGAGGAAGGTTAGTTGCTATTTTGCTATTTATATTAGACCCTCCTTTATGAGATTACGCTTCTCTAACTTGTAGGTAATATCTGTTGGGGAGATGAATGGTTACATAAAGCACGTGCTTTCATATTGACGGGAAAGCTACACAGGAATTCCCGCATAGAACTACCTGTGACTAGAAACCATTCTTCAGGGTACAGTCTCTTGTGAGATTATGGAATTAAATAGATTTCGTAGATAACAGTGATGAACGCATATTCATAAAGTGATTTAAACATGGACTACGTAATAGAGTATCGTTTCCTTCGAGGAGCACAGCTGCTACCACTCATTACCCGTACTACTATACCATATGTACCTATCTGGTATGGGTCTACTGGGAAATGTCAGTCGCTTCTAGCAAGGCCTCCATTGGAGCTTCGCGTTCACCGATTATTGCTGAAGCTACATGTTATGTAAATTATCTGCAACGAAACCATCTCTAACCTACACTCTGGTGTCATGAATAAGGTTATTATGGTATATTCCCCTTATTGAACACTTATTTTCAATTGAAACATCATCAGCTGCCTGCCACCGTGCCTAAAGCAACTTCCCATGGTCCGATGTACAACTACAAAACTGTTACTCTATGTTTCTTTAATCAGCCCTAAGATCATAGCCAAAAGAACATGGTAGTTTCGATTGACAAGATCGTGAGTTGGAAGCCCCCATATCCTTTATAGAACCAGGACGAATGGCAACCAAAGCCAGATCCCCGATATTCAGGGAAGACTCGTGCCATCTAACACCACTACGAACAGAAGCAGAGTGTCAAAGAAACTAAAAAAGCCTACCAGTTCTATATGAAAAGAGGATGTTAAAATTGGTCATCACATGGCTTATAAAGAAACTGGCAATTTCTTTGAACTATGTTGTTATTGACGTCCTTATAGCCGCATCACATACTATGTATCTGGAACTATCCGTACTTCTGGGTGTGATAAGAAGCGCCTCATTGAAGTCTTTATGATAGAAATCATTAACGCGTGTTGGATTAAAATAAATGTACGATATATATTCTATTGTAATTCCTGCGATTCCTCGGCCGAGCAACAGAGCTTGGAAGAGATTCATTCAATTTTAAGGAACACAGCGAAGAGACGGCAGTGTTTACATTGAATCCCGCGTGTCGGGACTATTCACCCATCGATAAGAAAACAAAGACAGCCAAACCGCATTGACCCTGATAAAGAAACTTCCCCTTCTCGCAGCCCGTTGGCAAGGCGAGTGCAGCGTTGGGCGCTTCATGCTGCTTTCCGTAGAACTCAAATATACTCTTAGTCAGACCAATGTTACGGATCAGTTTGCTTTCGTAGATACGGAGAGCGACGGCTTTGCATGCTAACGATTTCAAATTATACTCACACACACTATGAATTACTATGATTGTATTTTGTTTTGGCCTGCATACTCTCCCAACTGCCAATGTCAATGGCTAGTCCGGACGGAAGATGCAAAGGTCTGACTCGTTGATATCAAAAGGTCCGGTAGGGCCTACATATCTTCCATGTAGGACTCTACAAATGTAGCCTACGCCTCTTACCGCAGTAATTTCTATGATGCGACTAGAGTTTCATCGTTATGCAGCTTTCCCTTGGTCGTATCTAACTCCATGAGTCTTGAGTCAGGCCCTTATTGATGCCGATAAGGAATCATTCCAGTAGCCTTCACCTCTATAGGGCAGATCGTATTGGAGGAACTTCCTAAACATTCGTCCAATGCCTAACCCTGCTTGAAGACTACGAGGTCGCCTCCCGCTGCGTAGGTGTTGGGAACTATCTCTATTCATTCATTGTAGGCGATCAAATATTGCCGCTGTTTTGCTTTGGCCGGAGACTCGTCGTAGATGAGGCTCGTGTATTTGATGCAAACCCCTAGCTTATACCATAGACTTGTTCATAGTCTACTACGACGTTGCCTTGGAACTGCCATGCGCTTCTACGATTATGTTTATTCATGTTGTCAACAATCAGGCGGCTAGAGTTTGATTTCGCCGAGAGCAGTATACTTAACTTTAGAATCTGATTATTGGCTATACAAGAGTAGTACGCGTGGGCATGCTAAGACCGTGCTGCCATAATAAGAAGGGGGTCCATTTGTTTATAAGGCGTGTTTTCAATTTTATGCTCCCCATGGAACTTCAAAAAGTGCTACTTGATAATATTAGAGTCCCAAGTAGTAATTGCACTATCTCACCTTGCTCGTTAAGCGGCAAACCGTGACGTTGAACATGCTCCGAGCGGCCCAACTACTTCCAGGCTACACAGCGTCTTGCTAAGTCATATCTTACATCGTGTTGTATTAATGTGATTGCCCAATATTCAGATGTTACATCTCTCGACCTTGGATGCGTCAACTAGACATCGGTAGTGGTAGGTTAACTGCATCCGATAAAAGAGAATGAGCCACCTAATCCAGGCGAATTGGCCAACCTCATGACGGTCACCAGACTCACTACTAGCGGTGAACCGAACCTAGAGCGTCACTCCATTCACATCTATACCCGATCCAGTCACTTGATAGCGATGTGTGATATCCTGTGATTTGTGCTTATCTATCTGCGACCTTCGGCACTTGGACGCTAGTCCCTCCCCATCACCCCAACGAGGTGGTGAGAGTGTAGCATCGCCGACCATCTGTAAAGAGGCGATCTTCGTTCTGAATCGGGACGCTTCATCGCTTCTACGCACCTATGTAGTAATGTAGATACAAACTGAACCTAACCGACCACATATGGCCAACTCAACACGCCCACCGTGCCTAATGCGTGATAAGTAAGAGTAGCCAACGACACCTAGGCTCCGAATCGACCTTCATCATGTCACAATGGATTGCTCTGCTACCTGTCGTGAGAAAAAGACAAGAGATCGGCCGCGGAAAACACGCAAGCTATCTAACGCTAGTCCTACTTTTACCGATCTTTAGGTCCAGCATCGGGAAAGGGGGACAGGAAAGCCTAGACGGAGGTCTCCAAGCAGAGTGATCCACAATGCAAGGCGTGGCGATGTGCATTCGCCAGGCTGTCGCCGAAGCTCTCAGCAGGCGTAGGAGGAGGACAACGTACCTAGGCGAGGGAGGGAGGCGACACGTGGGAGTTCTAGGGTTGAGATGTCTGTCGGGGTTGAAGGCGCAGTGCAGCAGCCACAACGCATCACATTCATTGTAAGAAACAATCCCAACGAGGTTCATCGTACCAAATGGACCGACCAAATCCACGTCGTGCTTATTCATTTTCCCATGCCATACAAACCTTGCCATATACCCTATGTGGGTGAGAGAGAGGCGGATGGGGGGCAGAATTAGCGAACGAGGAAAATGCTGGTCGGCCACGCGGTCATCGTCCAATATTTTCCCTCGTGGCGCCGAGACAGAAGCCGTAAAACCTACGCACGTCGCGGCGTCGTAGCGCCCTCATTGAGTCACCGGAAGCAAGACATACAGACCACCACTTACCGGTACTGAGATAGGTAGGTAGGTAGGTAAACTAGCCTAGTTGACTTGAGGCTATATGCATACTGTATGTATGTGTGTAAGTACGTACCGAGTATGTAAGTGTGCCTCGCTTCCTTTCTCCATATTTTATGGAGAAATCGCGGAAGGATCAGAACTACGGGGATAAGAAAATCATATAGCCAAACGGGTTCATGATGCGAATTTGTCAAGGACGGAAGGGCAATGTTCTAGAATAACGGAATTGCACCGCCCGTACCGTGGTCTATCTCCAAATCCGGACGCGGCAAGGCTCTCTATCTGTCTCTCTTTTCCTCTCGCTGGCCGGTCATGACATAGGAAGGAAGGTAGGACATCTCCATGGCCCATGGGATAAGATGAAAAAAAAAAAAGGTGGGAATTGAAAAACGGTGAGGCGGTTCCTTTCTGCGCAGGTCTCCGATGCTACCGACTTACTCATTCACTCACACGCTACTTGCACCTACATGCAAGGGTTCTGTGATAACTACATCAAGGTGGCCAAGTGAACAAGTAAGTAAGTAAGCAACGTATGGCAGACACGTAGGTTAGTAAATAATGTGTGCGATGGTAGGCAGGCTGTCCAAGCCATCAGACGGGCATTGGGATCGTCCGGCGCGAAAGAACCAATCCCCTCACCGGGTTGTTGACATCTATCTTACTGCGTCGCACCGAGAGACCCCGGAGATGATTCCGAAACCCAGAGAGAACCCCACAATAAGAGGAAGGATGCTCAAGCAAGAAAGAGCGAGAAACTGCGCAAAACCAACAGAGAGAGAGAAGCGCATCCCTGCCTGGGACTGAAAAGCATGGGGAATTCTGAGGTGGAAAGAAAAGTCCCGGGCAGTCTTACTTACCTTACTTCTTCTAGGTACGTACTTACACACACAAGGTGGCCCGAAGATCCTCGAGATTCCAAATTTCTCGTTTTCGTGCATCGCGCATGCAGGAGGGTTGGGCGTGGACATGTGGTTTATAGTTGTACGCATGTGTTACGTGCATTTCGACTAGCAAAGGAAGCGCGTTGGTATGTATGGTCTGGTGTTGCGTGGGTTGCGTGGGTGTTCGTTGGTGAAAAAGAAGATCAACGAGTGCGCACCGTTACCAACCGACCGCCTACTATAACCGTTTAATTGAGTGGTTAGGTAATTGGTTGACGTGCAGACAGACCAACCGCTGCAGCAGTGCATTGCAGTAAGTCTTTCCCGTCTCTCTGCCTTTCCCGCACTCGGCGCCGCCCAGTTCTCCTTGCCGGTAATTAAAAGAAAAGGGGATGGCATATGTAGTGTCGATCCTCGGTCTCCGAACAACGTGGTCTTCTGGGGAGGAAGTGGGAAGGGCTACTCAGCAAGTCAACTCTCTCTCCTCCACTCAATACCTTTACACTACAGATACGGTGGACCAAAGCCGGACGGAAGAGACACAGACCTTCCTCCATGTGGCATCTGTAGTGGTTGTTGTGGTGCCGCCGACCCATGCCTGCGCACCGTTGGTGGGTTTCCTTAACACATGGCTTTCCTTCTCGCCAACGAGGGTTGGTTTGTCTTGGGTCTAGAACCTGCCTTGTTGGTGTGCCTCGTAGCGGAGTCAAAATTACTTACGCTATGCCGTATCGTAGGCCGAAGCCATTCAAAACAAGATCTCGCAGGTCATCTCAAGCATGGCTGGACGTTCATGTGATTTGGTTGCATGCAGAGGAACCGATGCAGAACGGTCTATTTCTGGATGTATGGCAAACAGTAATAACACTAAGCCTTTAAGAAGAGTACATCCTTTAGGGCAAGATCTAGGTTCAGCGTGATGCAGTAACATGGAGAACCATCTACGCCAGGATGTCGCGTAACAGCGCCGGCGGCATGGCAAATTCGTTATTCACTTACAACGGCAATTCGAAAGATGTGATTTGCTGCCCAGGGCTGATGATTATCTTCATGGCATATATATTGTATTGGCATGGGAAACCCGCGCTCGTCCCGAGGGCGGCGGTGGCGGTCAGAGCTTGCCGGGGCGACTGGTGGTTGCGATGTGCTATGATAGGCCCGCTGGCAGCGTTAGGAAAGGTAGGCGGCAATAATCGTTGCGTAGCGAGCCAGAAGTAGCACTGAGTCCATGATACGAAGCAATATTCTCCGAACGCATGCAGACTTCAGATTACTACTGTACACCTACAGCATGCTACCTGCACTGCTCTACTGAGTAGGCTATCGAATGAGGGATAATTTCCCAGAATGGAAATCCACCCGGTCTTCTAGACTCATTCGTCCCAAGTCTCGTCCGATGAGGCTCATGATGGCAAGAGTCCTTCCCTTTTGGTTCCCTTTTAGTTCGCTTGCGGTTCGCTTGCAGTTCTTTTCCGGGAACCAGTTGAGCAAATGCGACCTCGATCTCGAAGAGCATGGGCTTTCTCACTTTCTCGCCTATCACGGGCCCTAAACGGCCCATCTTAGGGATCATGGCATCACAACGCCACTTCTCTGGAGGTGGCGTTATTCATTTGGTGTCTTGGAACTCTGGAAGACCTATCGATATGGCACACCGTTGTGCCCTTCAAGAGCCGCTGCCACCTCAACTGTGGCTCTTACCTGGGTAAATTGGGCCCCAAGCGCCATTCGGGAACACCATTCTACATTTTGTGCATATAAGTGTAAGCCGTAGATTTGCCAAGCAAATCGTGTGCACCAGCCAAGTACGGTGCAGTATGAGAGCGTGTTATTTAAAGAAGACGACTGAGTCTACTGAAATACTTGTTCACGCGCCATTTCCGGACGAGGCGGATGGGTAGATTGCGGAATCATCCGTGGCATGACCGAGTCTATCTGCGTAATTCGCAAAGGCTGGGAGACGTGTCGATATGGCTTGGGTTCCCGGTACTTATTGGGGAGCCTTTTTATAGCCTACTCAGCGAGAGTGAATAGTAGCACATTTGCTCGCGGTAATAGCTGTTAAGATTATAATTAAGTGGTCCCACGAATACGATGGACATCCATCGACCGTGCATGTCGGCCGGTAGTGTACAGTACCATGGTGGTGTAGCGGCCTACTGAGTCTGGCGGGGATCACATCGCGGGGCGAATACTGGGCGTCTTGGACTAGAATGGCAGTAACTAGGACCAGAAAGGCATCGTTAAGCGCGCAGCGTTCCATCGGGAGTGGACTAACGGAGCGGCGCGCGCTCAGGAGCCCAGAGAACCGGAACCCTTAAGGGCTGGGGTAGATCACCACCTACAGTACATAGTCAGATGTTTTGGCGTGTCCTTTGTGTCCTTCGCTCGCCAAGGCCAAGTCAAGCGGGACGGATGGATGTGATGGAGGTCGTTGTACGCACCAAGCAGCAAAAGAAAGCTCATAATTTCATCCTTCGGGTTCCCTCATGATGCAATGCTTTCCACGTGAGACTGTTACTGTAATAAAATCGATCGCTACTAGTTGTAGGAGACTAGGAGTGATCTAGACCAAATGCTTGTCTCGTTGCCGGATTGGCATCAGCAGCATTGATTACGGGACTCCTGTAAGGAGGCGATTCATTGCTTTTCGCATGATGTTCGAATGTCATCAGGAAATCGGGATTCCCCTGAAATGCGCCAAAATAGTCTCAGCACTATAAGCCCATGGGGATTTTTCTGATGGTCTGCCGGCACCATCCAGCCAAGCGCAGATCATGACAGAGAGGCTTCCTCGACAACACGCCTCTGGGTTGCCCTTCCTCGTGGCACCCGACCCAGCTCGCTGGGACGACCATCAGACCCTTGCTGATATAGGCAAGGTTTCCATAATATGTGGCTGCTTGAGATACTGGCCAGTCCTGCTATAACTTATTAAAAGGCTTAACCCTTTTTGTTATTTGGCTACTTACTTGGCTACTCTCTACCAAGTAATGCCAATTTATCTGTCCACTTAGATACCTAGTAGTAAGGGCAGTTGTTTATTTTTAAGTTCCAAGGCGGCCTCTCGTTAGCCGCGGCGTTGCCGGCACCAATCGAAACAGATCTCTCAGCCAAAGAGAACGCCAGTCTGTTGCCGTTCGACTGCCAAACTGCCGGCGGCATCACCACAACCTGACGGCGGCAGCAACGCGTTACATACAGTAGCCGACAGACAGTGTCGGGGGCGCCGTTGGGGCACCAATCAACTAATTTAGCCCTCTGTATCTGATACTGAGTACTACTCGCTTCTCCCCAGCAGCAACAACAACAACAACAACGACAATAGGCAGCTCCTATGATTACCACCACTATCATCATCATCGCCCCATGTTTAGCTCAAGTACCCTTCCAGTATGCTTTCATATAATTTCGCACGGTGTCGAACGCTGTCGTTGTGCGCATATCGTTTAGGACAATCTACACCGTACAGTGTGATTCAGTGAATTCTCATAAGAGGTGGATCGCATGACATGCCACTGCGCTCTACCTAACACACACAGCTCTGTCTCCATACTGTCCGTAGCGTATCGTGGTGCAGTGTTCTGGTCACATGCGATGTACCCGCTAAGGGCGTTTACACCACTACCAAGACGGGCAGTGTACCTACTTCAATTGAACGGGGTACAACCACAAGCGCACAGTGGTGTGGCGGTATGATCTACGACGGTATCTACCTACTGCAGTAAGTATTGCAGGGAAGCATGGAATGAATTACGATAGAACTGTAGGTAGGTAATACCCTTGTCTCCTTGTCATGTGCCTGACTTGTCGCTACATCTCCAGGGACTTTCCAGGAACCCCCGCTGAGAGATTACCGCAGAAGACCACTGTGCCAGGCAATTGAGAACTACGGAGAGAATTACCTACCTAGTTGTAGGTACCTGAATGACTGCAGATAGGTAGTGTACAGTAGTCCTGTACTCCTTGGTGAACGAGTTCCGTGTGCAGTAGATTTAGTAGGTACATAGTGGGTAGAGGTGCCATACCTATCTGTACTTTGCTCGAGCAGCATACGCACTAATCGTAGGCAAGTATTTAAAAGTAGTACTGTAGGTACCGTATGTACTTACCTAGGGTGAGTGCACGAGAACGATGCAATTCCATCATGTCAAATTCCAATTGAGTGTTTCTGCAATTACCGGTTCCTGAGGGGCTTCATTTCAGGGGTCTGCATTTCTTGATGCGTTCGCACAGATAATACTGGTGTTTTCTCGAGGCAGCATGAGCCCTGCGAAATGAGAAGTGAGATCCCACTCTTTGTTCTGCCAGAGTAGGAGTAATACTCGCTTCCCAAAGCGGTAATAGGGAACCTTTGTGTGGGCTGCAGTGCAACCAAGACTGGGGGGGCCCCTGGCGGATAATTCTCCTTCACTTACCACCAGGCCAGATGGAATTTCAATCAGCCACGGCAATGGAAGAAACATCGAAGTCTGGTTTGCGAGCCTTGTTCGAAACCACGGGATAAACCAGACCCGGTCATATCAGTAAGGGATATAGGGCCCGAACTGAAGATCTAGCCGTCACAGATCCTTGCCCTCCATATGTTGAGGGATACGGGTACAGATGGATACCTGGTCGAGTTCCTCTTGGAGCCGGGAAACTGGTGGCTAGGCGACTAAGGAGATACTAAGTACCTAGGTATGGTGCACCATCGTGGGGATTCCGGTATTTCAGCGTACCTACTGCACTAAAAACCAAGGACCCGAGAGTGTGGTTTAGAAATTGGGACTAGCTAGGGCCTTCATCCTTTACATGATAGGTATTACTCAAGCGTTAGACCTAGGGCGCTAGGTAGTTAGTTGGTCGCAGTACACCCCAAGCCAACCTAGGTACTGTATGTACCTTGGCGTAGGCAGGTAATAGTTCTACTAAGGAGAGCGTAACCAGGTAACAAACCATACAGGTAGTTACTACCAGGAGCTATTAAGTGCTGACGCGGGGATATGAAACGTCATTTTACACAGTATTTCATAGGTAGTACCTTTCCACCTAGGTAGGTACAGTAGATATGAGAATTTAGGGTATTCCGCAAACTATCCCGGCCTAGGGTACAGAAAGTAATGTTGAGGACAGCACGGTTGGTAGGGTTGTCCATTCCCTCTGGCTTCGCGCTGGGGTCAGTTACTGAGTAGGATTCAAGGTCGTCAGCGGTTTCTCGGTCCCGAGCAGAGTAACTACCCAGAGGTATGAAGCTTAGTGTAGGATGTTCGCTCGGGAACTAGTCTAGGTAGTGGTGTGCATGTACCTTATTCCCAGATCACATACATGGTATCTAGATCTTTTACCGCTGTAAAGTACATGCCGAGGCGGAGTAAGAAAAACTAGCCAGATCTATCCCTACTACCTACACCTTTGGTCTGCCTAGTTTTTCTTTCTCCGCCTCGCATACAGTACCTACGTGTTTTATCTAGATAAAGCTCGTGTCTGCACGTGGATTTCCAAGTAGGTGGCTGCTCACATGGTCTTCACCGCAGATGGCATCTGCTCACTTGCTTGTAAGACATGGAGGGGAATGGTTATGTGGTCGCAGACAGCAGGCAAGGTGGCTCAACTATGTCTCTTTCCTTTACCTATTCGGGAGATTTTCGACATGTGGGTTTGGCAGGGTTGTCTTTCTCGTATTACTTACTTAGTATGAGATATTACATCGAGACTAAGAGACATGTTATAGCTCTAGCTCAACATGACTAAACAGACAAACATTAATCGTGAAACAGGCGGCAAAACATTGGAGAAGGTGGTTGTTCAAGCCGGGTATCCCATGTCTGGATTAGATGATAGATGATGCGAAGGGTCAAGGCAGGCCAAGCTCACTATGACCGTCCGGGAGTGCAAATGGCCAATACTCAACACCATACGCGAAATTGGCCGCTTCTCGGGCTCATGATCTACTTGTACAGTAGCAGTATCAAACCCAACATGTAACCTCGCTCTAAATGAGAGCACTTAAACATAGCATCTTGAAGCATAGCATAGCATAGCATAGCATAGCATAGCATAGCATAGCATAGCCTACCGTAGTTCTGTCGTTTCATGCCTCCTTTGGGGGCAGTGATGATTTGCGACCACACGAAACATTGCAGAGCGCACATGACCGATGACTTCAGGCCTGGCTGGATCTGGAAGATCTGTCGAACTTCTGTGCATAGTTCCAGATCGCCGTCACATTCGTTCATCAAACATAACTCATCAAAGACCCTTGTGAATAACAGGCGCCTGGTAAGTATGGTGGTTGGCACAGCGTAGTGCCCTGAAACCCGAGTCGGCGACCATGACCAGCGAATCATCGCCCTAGCGCATCCGCACTGTGCCATTTCTCTCTCTCCTCCCCTTCCCCAAAAGCCCAGAATACTACCCAGTTGACAACCATCATTGAAGAACATCCCATCCCCATGTCACCCCACCTTACCCTCTGTGCCAAAATTAGCCGGGGTTGCATCGAGGAGGCACTGTCCCCTGTAAGAAACGAGGAGTACGAGGTGTGCGAGTGACGATGGGGGAAACCTCACGATGCCATTGGCGGCACATGGGTTTGTCTTATGGGTATATGTAATAGCGAACATCTTGTTATTGCCAATTATGTAACCGCAGCTGGTTTATCCGATCTCAGTTTTCGGAACAGTCGCTTCAGATCTACAGCAGAGGATCACCATGATATATTGACGTGTTTGCGTATGTAGATCATTAAAAAGAACCGCTTAGCGTACTCAGGTACCTTACATACGTACATAGCATAGAGAACACTCGTGGTTTGCATCATCCATTTCACCCTACTTGTGTGCTGCGAGAACGTTTTCCTGCAAAGCATTTCTCTTGTTCTTGTTCTTGTTCTTGTTCTTCATTCGGACATTAATTAGCGCCTAACCCTAACAGAGAGTTGGTACTTGACTAGGCGCGCAGGAACGGGTTCCGGATAGATCAATTTGATCATATACAAGGATAAGAGCGGTTGTCTACTGTTGATTCTTTTCCCCAAAACGTTAACAACTGTTACAAGAGGCAACCTATTTGGGCGAACTTATGAGAGCTATTGTTGCCTTCAGCTTGCCATTTACACAAGGCCTTACTGGATTGGGAGGTCTGCATCTGCTAGTTGGCTAGTTGGCCCGTCGGCATTGGTGGGTTGCGTATCGCTAGGATGTCTCGGAAAGATCGAAATGGAGACAACTCGCAGTGGATCAGAAGAGGGATTCTGTTAGAGGGGTGCGGAATTCGTCCGAATCAGATTACCGTATAAAGTTGTGGGATTTCTGTAATATCGATCGATCGGCCATAAAAGATGGAACCGTATTGTAGGGGTAGGTATGTTAAAACCCTTGTCTTCCTCATAACGAGGCGGACAGAGGGCATCATCAGTGACGGTGACTAGCGTTACTTGCCTACTTACGTGCACCTGCTCCACCTTTATCGGGTCTGAGTGTCTCCTGTGGTCCTGTGACCCGGCAAAGACTCTTCTATTCTTGACCGATAGTGAGAAGTGGTTGGGCCTTGTTGCTGGTCTGGTCTCTGCGCTTGGGCATTTAAGGATCAGCTACCTAGCACTCTGGAGATCTCGCTGAAGCCACAAGCCGGCACTTGCTCCCGGATCCTTAGGTGAGTAAGGTTAGATAATGGGTACTGACTACTGACAAGCACAAGCAGATGAATGAGCACATGGGGACCCCTGATCAGACACAATTGGCCAATGACAGAAGAGTTTTCTTCCCAAAATGGTAAAGTTAAACGAGAGAGATCGCCAACCGACTTGGCAAAATGTCCAGAGTCCCCACGCAAGGGAGAGATGCCCACGCTATTATACTCAGTATGAACATATGCCAAGCCAAGGCAGTCTCGTAAGTAAGTTGGACGGACCTGGCCGGAGCAGGCTGTGAATGTATGCGTAACAGACATCTGGCCTAATTCCATCAACACTGCGGCTCGTTCTCGCATTCAATGTGTTGAGGAGAGGCGCATGGCTCGAGGTATTTTCTTTCACCAACCCTCGGTCAACAATTACTGTATGGTCTACTGCTCTTTTCTCCGGTCTGATCCACCTTAACGAGCTTGCTTTACAGCACATCTTTGGCGGATGCGCGCCATGCCGGCCTCGGTGCGTATTGTGTGTGGTTGACCACCTACATTATATTAAGCCTGGCGAGAGCCTGTTATGGGATCAGGCAGGGCGGATTAGCGGTTAATTACTTGATAGGAGGCACGTTAGGATGGTTTTGAGACACTTCGAGATGCTCAACAATCGCGGCCCGTTTTACTCATGTAACAACTGCCAAGAAGTCCGTCTACGATGTACAATTTAGGTCAGGACCCGGCGAAATTCTATATTTACATTCTGGCTTTTAGCTCAGGTTATCAGAGCGTCTCTCTGTAATAGAACATGTCTTTGAAATCCTTTGAAGCTGATACCTCGAGGTAGGGCAGGTATCCCTTTAGGGGGGGGTTTCGCCCGCGCTAGTTAAGGATGGTTAAACCGGGATTATTATTGAATAAAAATGCATAAAAGCACTCGATACTCTATCCGATTTGCTAAATAACCCCTATTTAGCGTCTTGGCTTCATGCAGGTGAAACGCCCTCAAAGGGATAAGATGCTGCGCTAGCGTTGATGCAGCCATGTTATCAGCCGGCACTGTGTAAAGGAGTTCATCGTAAATTTTGATTCTCAACTACTGTAAGTACTGTAGTTGGATAAGATGACGCACAGACCCTATAATAATAGCTAATTTGTCATCAGTTGCTTTCCTTCTTCATTTTGCTTTTGAGATACGAACAAACAGAATGTGGAGGTTGCAGTAGGGCGAGTGTAGAGTTCCATTCCTAGTGAGGCCAGCGAAAAAGGTCACCTACACCTGATACGCCAAGGAATCCTAACAACCAACCCATCGTTAACCTTAACACCTAATTTTGACGTTCTTAGTTAGCACGTCACGAATCCACATCAAGTGAATATCGCAGCTCTAGTCGGGTGAGCGAGGTTCGCCATTGCCTTTAATAAACGTACGATACCTAAGGCCATTAACATAAAGGCATTCTCTAGATTGAATTTAAGTAAGGTGGTCTAGGTTTTGCGTATACACGCAAAGGAATTTTCTTCCATCGCGGTACAGCGGGACAAGACGAGTTGAAGTAAAATAGCTTGGCTTCGTCCTCCAAGCCGGCTATGCCTCTCAAGATGCCCGCGCATGTTTGCCTTACAGTATACGTGATTCGGTGACCGTTAGAAGGGAAAGGGGTTAGTAATGTGCGCTTGCATCCATTTGAGATAAAGTAGGATACACTTCCCTGGTCCTTTGACCTTTTGGAACGTGAGATGACATGTAGATATTAATGTAGATGTTAATGCAGTCTATCGAGACCTCTTCCTGCAGTGCTACCACACCTGGGGAAGCTCTACCGCTAGTGAGTGGGAGCGCTCACTTGCAAAGGCCACTGATGGGGCATGTTGAAATACCCAGGGTACGCTAGTTGGTTGACTTGCATGGCAAAGTCCTAATATTTCTTTACATACCTACGCATATACCTAGATTCTGTATAGTATCTCTCTAATTAGTTGCGATCAGCCTCCCGGGGGAAAAAAGGGTTGGGTCTCTAATCATCGTGCAACGGCATTTCCCTTGGAGGGGGACGCCGATGCCGGAACAGGTCATTCAACCCTGATCGTCCCGGCTGCGGCTTGGTCGACAGCAAGAGTTGATGTATACTACGTGTAGTTAGCTTGGGAGCCAAATGAAAAGCGCCGGTGACTGATGGTCTACCAGCCAAGAGACATTCCGGCAGGGGGTGTTTTGCCGGAAGCGCATGGCGGGCAGGGATTCGAGGACTGCACTAGCGCTTATTTTCGAAACCCCTGCTGCGGAGAGATAAACAAGCCGATCGGCTGGGACGAGTCAGTGTCAGGTGGTGATGCATGGTCTGAGTACCTCCGGCTACTTAGCTCCTCTCCGGTGGTCTAGCCCACCTGCGCTTCCGGCGCTTGTCACTGCGGCGTACTTTCGACAGAGTGGGATTCCGGGCGCGTCATGAGGCTCTGCTCTCTTACTTTCTTGTCTTTCGGATGCGGTAGGGAAAAACCCCTTTCTCTCACAGCATCTAATGGGCCAATGGTTAATCAACATGCCTCCGGGAACCAATACCAGTAATTGCATGGGAGGGCGCTTGTTTTGAAACCCCTTACTGAGTAAGATTGAAAGTCCACGATTACCTGTCGGCTCTCCTTCCCGTAACCCGCCCGAAAATCAACATTGTGCACACAGAACGGCTTCTACATATCTACTAGATAGTTAGTACCTAGTGACTTACAGTCTATCTACATAGTTTCTCTCTTGATATTCGAGAATGAGGTTTCATAATACCTGGAGCTTAAGACCATATACAATATACCACGCTACTGGTAGTTGCTCCCGTTAAAGCTGCAGGGTCCTTTACCATTATTTCCCGAAATGCAGGTGGCTGTGGACGAACATGTTAGTGTAGGAGCTGTTGTGTTGATAGTGATCAAGTAAACCCGCAAACATGCCAATTATGCGGTGCCTCGTTACTGTACTATTTGAACATGTAGGGCTGAAGACTGGGCCCCAAGATCCTGGTCAATAATGAGCCAGGGACCCTTATAGGAGCATTAAATAAATCAATACATCAAGACAGGCAAAGACAACGATACCAAGTTTTTTTGTCTTCATGATCGAGGATCCGTGTGGATTGAAACTACTGTATCTATCTTACACGACAGCTCCAATAGTCCTCGGGGCACGATACGAATTGGGTAGCAGAGGTCTTAAGGTTTGGCATTGGAATTGGAGTACAAAAGGTCAGACAGGCCGCCAGATACATTGGACTCTGACCACCCTCAAGTCGGCTGCTTCTAAAAACAGGACGGGAACATCGGGGTGAGACTCTAGGAAATGTTGTTTCAAGGGTGTTCCGTTAAGCTAGACGTGATGTGGGTGGGTAGGCATGGAAGCGCACGCCAACCACGTGCCATATATTCAATGCTTCCATCGTCTTACCGTACTTAGCAACAACACGAGAGTCGGATTATATATGCAATATATAATATAGACATGCGCCATGTGCGACACGACCTCAGGCACACATAGGTACAAGCAGAGTCACGATAGCCTCTGGTCAATGAATCAAGCTCAAGCGCTAAATTGTAGACAGTTACAGTAGAAGCGAGAAGTGGAAGCCGCATGTGCGATACCCCACACGCACCACCGCTGAGGTACGCTAGTATCTTGTCGTACCATAGCCAATCAAAAGCGTCACTTTCACCCATTAGAGCTCACTTTTGGGAAATTGAAGGTGAACAAACGCCTAGGTAGAGTGCCCAGTACCTAGCAGCGGTACAATTCAATCAATACCTCTTGCACTAAATAAGGCTCACTACTTCCTGATACCTATTGTTGTTCATAAGTCGCGATACGCACAACCAAGTCTTATTAAGAGCCTCAAATAGTTACATGTAAATGGGCCGTTTGTTTGACGGGGACATGAGGACATGCTCTAATATTGCTGGACTATGAACTGTGCCTATAGCTACTTATGTAATCTGTTACATGCCATAAGTTGTGCTCCATTCCTGGATACCTTATTCTTATTATACGAGTCAATACATCTCGGAGAACGGGAATTTCCAAGACCGGCGTCGTCCTCGTGCCTCTTGTCTTGCTTATGCACACCCCAGAAAATACATGTTCATGTAAGACGTAATTTGTGATTGGTGTCTCATGAGACGCGATGTTGGATACTGTTTAAATGACGGCTGGCTTTATTTACGGGTGTGCTACCTACTCACTGTCTATCTCACATAAATGATATTATTGTGATATGTGCGGCGCTACAAGATTTAGGTGCCAATAGATTTCCGAGAATGATGTCAACTACGAATTCAAATATATCGCCCTCACTGTACTACAATCGACTTTTCCTGCATGCGACACTAATTATGTGTAGATTGCACGGCCTGGTGCGGGTAGCGCAAAATGAAGGTAACACTGCACTTCCTTGTAGGGCCTTGCCCAACTCGTGGTAGGTCTCGGTATGTGTGTATGTTGTTTCGCTTCCATCATCAGCTATACGGCTTAGTCTTGGTCCCTAGCTCACGATGGCTTCGATAGCTTCGGCACCGCAACGGGGTAAGCCTAACGTCCGGGCGACTTGGAAAGAATAAGAGGGTCTAGTCTTGACGAGACCAAGTAATTCTGTTTCTACACTGGATCTAGACCCACCAGTAGGCGTTTTTTGAGTCCATTCTCGTTTCCCTTTACCTGATTCAGAATCGTGGCTTGTGACGCAAAGGTATAGCGCGTGCGATGGCCAAGCTCCTAACGGATGCTAGCCCAAGTCCCAAAAACGTCGTCCGAAGAGAAGCTTTAGTAGATGCCACACATTAGAGATAACTTTCCTAGATAGGTGATGTCTAAGGGTCCAGAATTGCCCAAAGGCTAAACCTGCCTTGTGGTTGGCGCCATGAACTAGCTACCATCTAAAACGACCGGCCGAAGCAAGCCACGATGCTATTATAGTGTACCACACGATATGAACTGACGACGAACCCGAGGCTTTGGGCAGTACCTTTCCGTCACGGCTGCCACGGGCAGCGTTGGAACGGTCGACGGTTGAAGCTAACAGCTACCTAGCCTAGTACTATCTACCGGTGCTAGAGACTTGTGTGTCTTGCCCACGATGGATCTGGACCAGACAAACGCCTCACACAGTTGGATGTGTCAGGAAATCACGAGACGGCATACCGATTCCTAAGTCAGACAGTATGCTTTGCCACCCCGTGGTTCATGATAGGGCATCTCCGGAAACCGGAACCAAAAGGTACGACGCCTACCCTTTAGGATATACTGCCTCTTTCTATCATGTTTGATACTGGGAGGGGGACGTGTGTCAGCGGTTACCCTAGCGCTCCCGATGGAGTTTCCTTTCAACAAGGAGAAAAGACAAATACTCTACGCATAAGGTTGACACGGCAGGCAATGTGTTCTACAGAGCCGCCAATTAATCAGTCATCACCGTCAATATCATTGTCATACTCCCGCTTTCATGTTTGCTCTCTCATTCTTGCTCCAACTAGTGCAACGCTGTCTGGGCATGGCCGACTAGGATAGGCCTGTCGTTCGCATTTCCTGGGACCTGGGAATGCAGGGGCCAAGTATCAAGAGGTGTATTTTAAGTACCATGCAGGACTTCTAGAGGCACACATCTAGACAATAGTAGTAGTAAGTAGTGCCCATAGTGAAAGCGACAGCAAATAAGACTGGAAATACAAGGAAGTGTAGCGTAGTACCTGTAAACTATACAGTACCAGTGGCATCTATATATAAACATATATAAGTACTTATATAGATCCCTATACCACATACTCCTACCAATCAGTAGGTATGTAAATATCTTTATACTTTCTGGAACAGATGGGCTTGCGAGATCGATGCTACAGTGCACCTTGCAGAGAGAGGCCCCGACAGCACGTCTACACTTACTGTGTACGATATATACCCATTTGTACATATTTATTTCACACCGGCACAGGATTTAAGGGATTACAGGGTATTGGGAGCAATGCGTACTGAAGATATCGTATCATATGTAATGTCTTCGTACTGTAGGTACCTACTGTAGGTTGTGTAAGGGTACAGTACAGTAGGTAGCTACATAGGTAGGTCGCCCCAGGGGGAGTGCGGAATATTGGCGCTCTCATCGAATGGACCAAGATGGGAGTGCCGTGTGCCCATGTACGCTACAGTGGGTAGACAGGTAGGTGCAGGTACCTGTAGTACCAACTTGGTAGGAGGTAGCGAGCGCCCTGAAGAATACTGTACCTAAAGTATACTGTGTCTACGGCGGAGTGACAATGGTTGACACATACCACCTCATCACCATACTACCTTAACCCATCATGGCGACGTTGTTCTCACTCACAGGACAAAGGCAGGCAAGCACTGGCTACTCAAGACAAATTAAACCCTGCAGAGGACTTTGTCGTGTCTAGGGGGAAGCCTATACCCACAACATTATTTCAATATCGAATAACAAACACTGCATCCTACTATATGTTGAAAGTACTACTTTCCTCTTAGCTATTTTAATTGACCTATTTACTTTTAAGGTAGGTGGGAATGGTATGCGTGTATGTGTGTAACTTGTGTGATATAACTCTCTTCAAGTAATTTACTGGATTTACTTGCTTATACAGTGCCTCCAGGCTGTATTTGCTCTGCGTCAGCATACTAGGTATGTATGTATGGATATATGTACAACTAGGGCAGTACTCCGTACTCAATAAAGTATGTTGTTGGAGTTAGCGTGGGGTGGCAGATTAGTAGGCGTCCGTGTACAATAATTCCCCTCATTAATTCAGTTGCTCTTACATTGGGCATGCAGATCTCTTCCAGAGGCTTCAACTGTTTGGTCAAAAGTACATCGTACCTTAACTTTTTGACTTGGTTCTGGTTTATTTTCCCGCTAACCTTCAGTATTAACTCGAACCAAGTGTACTCACTATCATATACACACATAAGACGTAGATAGTCTAGAGGTCTCTCAACATTTACTCAGTCCAAGGCAGATTCTAAAGGTATCCTGCCTACCGGCCGACCTAATAATACTCTCGTCCGATACATGTACAGGTATGCTTACCTATTCCCCACTGCTAAAGGTCCGGTGGCTCCTATGCAGAATACTCACTAAACAGCATGGTATATGGTATGTTATGTACCTCTTGCGCCAACATGTAAGCCATCGATTGACCTGGTGCCTGGTTGAAGTCTTTGACACCGTTGCCAACCCACTCACCGCAGTCCCCAACGGTACGTCAATACATGGCTGCAGTGTTAACTGCCTGCCATAAGCCCTCAAGACCTATGTACGACTGGATGAGGGACAATCTGGCCCCAAATGCCGTGGGCAATTCAAGCGCACGCCTAATGCCGTCCCTCCCTTACTCTCTCTGCTGATATCACACCACCAGTCTTTCATGATGAGGACATCATCGTATTCCTGTAATCTGCACATAAAGCCTAGTACTTAGTAAGTGGTATTGCATGTACGTAGGGTTCGTCCGAGTTTAGTAGGATGAATTATAGGTAAGTACAGGTAGAGAGGGTTCTGGCCAGGCGAACTGAGTGAGTAACAACAACAAGCGGTCACTCACTAATAACAAGTCACTTATGACATAAGTGCGTAACGAACGCAAGTAATACATACTGTAGATAGCCCACAGGGCAAAGCACAGTACCATACTCGAGATGGGATACAGTAGGTACTGTTCAGTTAACCACTGCAACTCCCAACGAGGGAGGGAGGGAAATGGACATCCTTTACCGCCCCCTCAACTCGCACATCCGTCCATCTCAGGCTACCCATTCCTCTACTGTAACCCATGTGCGCCTCCCACCCCTGTCCCAACTCGCTTCGCCGTATCTTGCTAGGGGGTCCCCTGCCACTGGGCAAGAGAGAAAAAAGGACAAAAGGGAGTGAGAAAGGGACTGGGGTGTACGTACTGTACGTACCTGGCAACATGGGCCCCCCTGTCACGGTGAGCTGGCCCTCATGTACCATGTATCCGCCTCGATCTCCTGCCTGCCCTACCGACCCACATGCTGGTGGACTACTCAGTAGATCCCGTCAACAGACACCCACCACACATAGCGTGTGTGCTGCGCTGCACGCGGTGTCCTAGCTTGCTCTTGTATAATATGGCTCTTGAGCCCCCAAATATCGTCACTAGGAGAGCCTCTCTTCTCTATTCACAACTCCACATTGACCAACAGACTCGGACTTGGATACAGCTTCACCTCTGTCTGTCGTTCTCTTTACATATATTCGTATATACATATATACATATCTTCCTCTCCATCCCCATCTCTCTCTCTCTTTCTTTCTCTCCCCGCCTGTCTAACTATATCCCCTCCATCGTTTCCTGTTCTCTTGTAGGATATATGAAGAATAGCTATTATCTTTCGGCCTCGATCTCCTGGAGCTTTTTCCCCTTAGCTATTCTACCAGGACCACTTCTCTCAGCAGAGGTCAAAACCAAAGAATCACCATAGCGAAGCGCGAATGTGAGACCTGTCCCGGCGGCTCCTCGATCGTTATCCGCATTGTTGGCAAGTTGACCGTGACACTGACTTACATCTCAGCGCTCTCCAAGCGATTCGAGAGTTCCCCATCCCACGTCTCCGCTAGCCAGGACAAGAAAAGAAGACGCCATGATGACAATGGTACCTAACCAGTCATATAAAATGTTCCAAAGGCCGAACCATGAACAAGACTTTATGCTCTTCCCAGACTCTTCAGCGCAAGCCGGCTACACATCACCAATGGATATGAGCATGAGTCCCCATGGCTGGGGCTATTCTCGCAGTCCCCAAATCAACACACATCCGAACTTCGAACAGGGCCCGGCACAGCAAGATGTGAGCGCTTTTATGTACCGCAGGACATCTCCGGGTGTGTATCCCGAGGACAACGAGCTTCAGATCCCACCTTCCAACATCTCGACTGCTTCAGCGCCCTCGCCATCATCGACAGTGGGATCACCAAATTCCAACCACGGACAGTCGGCCTTCATACACGAATACACACCATCTGGTATGAACATCAACCCGAGCATTGTGGGTTCTAGCGATTATTTTGGAGGAACTGAGTACTCGGCGTTCACGGGTCCAGGTATGGAAGATTTTACCACCATGACCTTCGACAGCAAATCCACTTTTGTTGGTGAGTCGGCGCGAATCTCTACTGCAGCCATTACACATGAATCCTGCTTTCGTCCCCTTTTGATGTTTTCCTTCATATTACTCGTTGTATGAATCCCTGTGCCCGCGGCGCGGTACCTTTGATACTATTTTGGCTGGCCGTGTGACGAGCTGCTGGTTGCAAGTTGCAAGGGATGATTATCGATCGATTGATCACTCAATCAATCAATCAATCAGCATCCTTCTAGCTGTCGCGGTTGTGACCACCAGAAGGGTGGGGTCTCCCGATTCAGTGAGCTCCAACGGGAGTCTCCGGCTGCAGACAGCACATCAGTCTGTCAGCTGGTCTGCGCCTCTGCGCCTCATTGAAGCTGCATGGCGCCCCACTTTTCCCCTTCACTGCCCCTTTGCTCTCATGAGGCCTCATCATCGCCGTCCCGTCTTGGTGTCTTCTTCTTTACGAGCCGTCATGTAGACTACTCAGAGAGAGAGAGCTTGTTTGTACTAATATTGGAGTTGCTCTAGACCCATCATTGATCCATCCTGAGATTCGTGGTTCAATGGCACCACCAATGTCGACGTACGAGCACAACAACGGTTACTCGCCTCAACACCCATATCCACACTCACCAGCTCTCTCCGGTGCAACATCTCCGGCACCCATTTTGAGGACTGGCTCACAGTCGCCATACATGCACACGTATCACCAGCAGTACAGCCCATACGCGATCCCTGCCCAAGGAAGGCGTCCCAGTATCTCTTACCAGTCACATGCAAGCTCGCATGAGTTTGCGTATAACAGCGACGAGTCTGAGAAGAAGCAGCGATGTCCCCACCCGGACTGTGGTAAGACCTTCAAAGACTTGAAGGCCCACATGCTTACGCACCAGACGGAGCGACCCGAGAAATGCCCCATACTCACATGTGAGTATCACATCAAGGGTTTCGCACGAAAATATGACAAGAACAGACATACCTTGACCCATTACAAGGGCACCATGGTATGCGGTTTCTGCCCGGGCTCTGGCTCAGCCGCCGAGAAGTCCTTCAATCGGGCAGATGTATTCAAGCGGCACCTTACTGCCGTCCACGGCGTGGAACAAACACCACCAAACAGCCGAAAGAAGACATCGCCGTCTGCCAACAATGGCAAAAAGCTGACCGGCTACGCTCCGGACGCGACGGGCAAGTGCTCTACTTGCTCCGCCACCTTCTCCAATGCCCAGGACTTTTACGAGCATCTCGACGACTGTGTTCTCCGTATCGTCCAGCAAGAAGACCCGGCCGAAGCCATCAATGCTCAGCGCCTAGCCGAGGTAGAGGATGACAAGGATGTCCAACAGACGCTAGAGAAAAACCAGCTCCCACTAACGACGCAGCCTGTTGCCCACTCGGAAGACGACGAAGACGAGGAGATGGCCGAGGAGGATGAGCTGTATGATGAGGCTGGCCAGATCAGGAAACTTACCTCGCCAGCCAAGCGGAAGAGCAACCCTCCCAATGGTGTTCAGAAGTCACGAGGCATGACACATTCGCGAGGTGGCGTTCCTGTATCGACGAAGACGAAGGGCCGTAAGAATCGACAGAACTACCCCTCATCGTGGGGCTTCGACAAGGGGCAGATGACGATGAAGAAGCGCGTCCTTACGGTTTTCGACGGCCCGAGGCGTCTAGCCAAGGATGACATGATGCTTTCTACGGAGCACGAAGTTCGCGTCAAACTGTCAGATGGCAAGTCCTACGTGACAGATCTTGACGTGAACACGATGAAGCGTGCCGAGGGTTTTCTTAACGCTACGCCGCAAGAAAAGGGCATTTGGGTGTCTGATGATCCAACGGAAGAAGATATTGCTCGGATGATAGAACTTAGTCAACAGTGACTCCACACCGGGAGCCCTTAATCGTCACCCTGTCTCAACTCTACCCCTCAGGGGTAATATATATCCTTTCCGCCCACAATCGAGGACACGCGCATCTATACACACATATTTATAAATAAACACACTGACGACCGATACGATAAAAAGGCTATAGAAGTTCTGGCATGATGGACACGGAGGCCGGCCTTGGTTGTATATTGGAAACATTCTGGGATGAAGGAGCATCGTTTGCGGGCGTCTCTGGATACATTGCATTGGTCTCGGAAATGGCATCAGTGAAAGGACTCTCATGAGGATGGGAGCCGGGGATAATCTTGTCGGGCGTTCACGGGCGTGTGAGCGAACCGTTTCGTATTTTTATTGTCTACTACTACTCTCATGTTTTCTCCATGGCGGCGGTCATACAAGCCGAGGTTGCGGGACAGCGCACCCGGCAAAGATACCCAAATGTAATATTTTTATCATACATACCTTGTCCATCGTGCTGCTATGAGACCTAGTCTCCGTCTTGCTCTTATACCAAAATACAAATTGCTTCCATTTGTTTGATTGCGCCATTGCACATGTCGTTCGTCTGAAGGTCATGAGAAGCCGATTTCCTAGGATATGAATCCTTAAGGCTAGCCTGAAACTGCAGGGCCTCGTGATGCTCACATGGAGACGGGGCTCTCGGATTGGCTGGGCTGCTACGACAAAAGAAGAATAGTGCGGGTATGGCCCTGTCTCTCGTGAAGATGGAATTGGCTCACGTTGTTGGTAGTCATTCAGTGGGTATTTCTCGATACATGACGTTGCCGCGTAGATCCCACTATCTGCTGTAGGCAGAGGAGCGTAACGGACGCAGAAGCGTAAGGCGACCCGGTTGCTCTCGAAGCGCTGAGCGGAACCGGAGTTGACGATGGTCTGGGTCTCGGTAAGAAGCTACATACATGCGGTTCGGTACGTAGGGTTTTAGGTAGGTATTAGTAACGGTACGACTACATACCGACGTTTATGTATATGTAATGTATGTATCACCTGTAAGTATCATATGTATGGAGGGATAGACGTACAATACCACATGTACTTGCTGGGTTGTTACAGCAGCAAGCGGCATGCGGATGTACGTATGCGGGTAGAGAACGACGACACCTGAATGCTGAACCTTTTTCTGCGGGTTCCGCTGAATATTGTTCTTGGGGTTGGTAGGCAACTTTTTTTTCAGCACACATGGGAAGCCAATGGCGAGCTCGAAGACGGGGACCCGGACCTTGGGACTGGCACCGGATCTACGGGGTATGCCTCTATTTGGTAGACAGGCGTGCTGAGGTAGATATCCATTCGACGAGACTATTTCGTTGCAAGCTGACGAGGCAAGACAAGACCTTGTTACCTACCAATAACAACTACCAAAGACAGCAGGTAACAATATGTAGGTTGGTGACATACATAGCCATATGTTTATGATTCCCACCTGCTTCTGACTACTTACCAACTACAACTACATCTACTCCATGCGTCCAACATGCCTGCGTGGGCCGACCGCGCGCACTTATTTTTCTCCCTCCCTCCCTCCCGGCAGCACCGATGAGCTTAGTCAATACTCTATATCCATAGTGTTGATTAAACTAGCACTTAGAATACACCTGCAGTTCATTATCTTACCGCTCAATCGCAGATGCAAGAGATAACCAATGACAGCGACCAATGGACCCCTACTAGAAAGAGGCAAAGACGCCATTTTTTACCCTTTAAGGAAATTCAAAATTCAGATACCAACCAACCTCTTCTAGGCTATCTATGTACCCAGACCTGGTGATGATGGGACCGAGAATGATTTTTCTTTTTTTTTTCTTTTTTTCTCACATATGCTTTAATCCCCTTTTGGCTAAAACCACTTGAACGGCTTACAACATGTAGCTTAGGCACCTAGTTTGGGTACTCTCACTACTTCCCCATGATTCGTTACGTCTACTTTTGCTTTTTTCTGTTTGGCTTTTTTTTTTTTTTTTTGCTACACGTATGGATAGGTAACCTTACTGTGTGTGGAACAAGTGGGCGACACACATAGACACACACACACACACACATGTACAATCGCATCAACCGAGGAGAGATGTCATCCGGTCACCACAAGTCCCCGAATCGCCTACCACATGACGAGGCCTCCGGTCTAGGTCCCTGGGGGACAGTCAGACCGCCCTTTCTCTCATACTCCGGCATCGTGTAAGCTAAAAAGACTATAAGACGGAGAGAAAGAAGAGAATACAGTACTATGCCCTCCTCCCTCTCCTCCTAAGCTTCAAGATTGAGGTACCTCACCCCTCGCTCCCCCTCCAGAATCATGGCTGTGTGTGCGTGCGTGCGTATGTGTGTGCCTGCATCTGCATCTACCGCAGCGTATATCTCATTACCCAACTATTCTCTGACATACATACAATCCCCAAACGCAACTGACTAAATTATTCAATCCTACGCCATCACCTCACGCTAGCGGGCTTCCTTGACCGGTCTGGGGGGTCCAAAACTACCCACTCGTCGTTGACTGATGCGCCGACACAACCCGTTTCTCTGCGCCTCGCGCGCGAAAGGGGTCCTTTTACTACCTACCCACCTACCCACCTACCCACTTTACTTGCAGTAGATCTGATCTCTACTCTACCGTATCAAATGCGAGTACGGAACTTAGCGTGAGACTTAACCAACTCTATTCCCCGGGCGTGAGGGACGCTTCCGCAGTTGTAAGGCGCAGCACATATATACATTACATGAGATGAGACTAAGGATTCGTTAGTTGCTAAGGTTGGTTCAGAGTTCCTAATGCATGATATTCCTTACACATGTTGTATATATGTATGTATGAATGAATGAATGAATGAATCCATGGCGCATTTACTCCAACTGTTGAACACAGTGTTGGTGATTACATATTGGTTTGTTAGGAGCGAAACCATATACTGCTTCTTAGTGCTACCACATATTGAGAACCGTTCATCATCATCATCATCATCATCACCAATCATCATCACCAATCACCAATCACCAATCACCAATCACCAGAGAGGTACCTACGCGATCCGGGGGCGCATACATATTTATCGTAACTCAACTTTCCAATCAAGGCGATATACACGAATAATATAAAAGCATAATGTTACTCTAGACTAACCTAACGCTCTTTTGAGGTGATACCCACGCGTTCGTAACTCCAGAGCCGCATGTCTTAGAAGAGAGAAGGAGCCAGAAAATCGCAATGAACGGGCGGTCAGTCAATCAGCCTTATGTGCGTGTACGCGTGTGAATGTTGGCTACTACTCCTCGTACAGGACTGTGTCTTTCAACCATCCATATATACCCTCCATCGGACCTTCATCCACACAGCATGCCAATTATGACCTAGGTACAACCCTATAAACCCATAGCATATGCCTGCAGTGAATCCACGTCGTATTTTCCAACCCCCCATGTTTTGTCGGCGAGGATTCTGTCGATGCGCAGTATAATGCGAACATTCATATGCGATGCGCATGGGGGCTTCTCGGAAGGCTAGCTACCCTACGTAACCAACACCAACATACATGAATATGACATTACTTTATAGTTATAGTAGGCGACTTCCTATGTAATGCTTCTCTCCCCCTTTCCCCCGCCTGTCGCTTAATACGCCTGCTTCTTGAAACCGCCTTATATCCCATGAGAATGTATATGTATGTACATATCTCTAGGTATGCAGAACAGGTCCATTAGTTCCTGTCTTGTATGTTAGGCTAACCCCCGTTGCTACTGTTAGGCGCTGCACATACGTATGGAGTGCTCCTGTTCCTACTGCTACTACTACTCGCACCATTATATAAATAAACCAAAAGCTCCTCTGACAGGCAGGAAGGCAGGCAGGTAGGTGTAACACAAGTCTAGAGTCCTTGATTACCTAATGGGCCACCCCCCCCTAATGGGCCACATCTAAAAGTCAACGAAGCCCACTGGCAGTCAGAAAAAACGCGTTTTCTCAGCAACCTAATTGATTTATTTAATCTACTCTATATGCCACTTATTTAGTATGCTTTAGAAAGTAGCCTTTAAAATCTTACGCGCTTTTTACGAAAAACTAGTTTCGTAGGCATATTTGTAGTCCTCCGCTGTAATTTGCGCCCGATGAATTTCTTTTATATTATAAAAGGAGTTACAGATTGTGGCCTAGCACATGGGTACGTACCACACATGTGGCTAGACCATGCGGCTAAGCTAGACTGGTTACCCTGCCACCCTGACAGCTATCGCCACCTAGCACACAATCTGCACATATATATATTACCCTGGCCTATAACCTATACTTGTAAATAGTTCCTTTTTTTCCTTATACTTAGATTTTAATATAATTCTAGTTATCTTTTAAAGCCTTGCCTTTTTATAAAGCTTTTATATAATAATCTAAGTATTACTATTTATAAAGGCATTAGGACTGCTTTTAAATATTTTTTAATACTGAACTAGAGATTAGATTAGGTTAGTTAGTATATTGCTATAACTAATTGGTTTTAACTGGGACCCTATAAAAGACCTAACTAGACGACTATCCTCTGACTTAATAGTATAGCTAAAGATAATAATAAAATTATAGCAAAAGATGCTGCCCGCAAAGAAGTCTGCTTTTTATTAGTAAGCCTTAAAAATGCTAGATTATATAATAATAAACAACCTTATACCGATATTTGATATAAATTATCGGGAATATTTAAGCTAGTGTTCTTTAATTATACTAATATAACTATATTATATATTACTAAAGTTATTAATAAAGAAATTACTCTAGGTATTATTAAAATAGGAAACTTGTTTTATAGTATTATTAGTAATCCTACTTTTACTAAAAATAGATATTTATATATTAAAAATAATTTGCTTAAAAAAAGGCCTAAATAAATAATAAATATGCTTTTATTATTTTAA
>NPFG01000257.1:0-54562 GCA_002288965.1 Xylaria sp. MSU_SB201401 | reverse complement strand
GTATTAAATATACTTTTAAAGATAATATAATATTAATTTATATAATATAAAATAATACGACTATTAGCTATTATCTTTAAACTAAATTAACTATTATTATTTGTTTCTCTATTATATTATATATTATAATTATTTACTTTATTAATAATAACTATATAAATTATATTTATTTTCTTTTACTTTAAAGATATTTTATATAAAGATATTAATATTAATAGTATTTACTTAGCTATCTTGCTTGGGTTTGCACTTTTATTACCTTAATTATATGCTATACGCTATAAAAATGGCCTTAATTAATGATCTTGTCTAGATTTCGTAGGGTAAGATTCATGTAAAGGTCTCCGCCCTGTGGGGCAAACGTGGTATAGAGGACTCTAATTTTGGATGCCAGAACCTCCAGTCTTGGAGGCTTCCATACCAACACTTCGACATTTGTATGCAAAACCGGCAAAGAATCGCAGAACGCAAAGTCCAGCAAACGACGTAGTGAATCCGGCTCCTAATGCGAACAATCCACCTACGCTTGCCGCCACGATGAAGACGGCCTTTCTACCTGCTGTTTCGGAAAGAGGTCCCCCGATCACAGGTCCCAAACCTAATGCCAATACACTAGAACAGGAAGTGTCAGCCGCCTGTTACAATAGGGATTATTTACCACGGGGGAGTGGAGATGACTTACTACGTCGTCAGAGGCAGAAAGGCCACGGTGCTAGAAACACCAAACTCGTCAATGAGCTGTTGACGTGCCGGGCTGATAATGGACGTTCCAACTGATCTGTATCAACCAATTCACGTCAGTAAAATGAGGCCGGTAATCGAGCTGATAATCATGGCTCACGCACCCTGCGAACGCTACAATAGCAGTTGCCGCTAATTGGATATTCTTTCTCCATTTTGGCCAGTTGTATGGGTTCTCTGGATCTTGGTCAAAGTTGAAGTCTGTTGTCACTCTGTCGTCGGCCTTTTCGACCGACTCGACCTTAGTTTGTGCCGCATCGTCTGAGTCTGATGTTTCAGCCATCTTTTTACACCTCTTTCGTTTGGTGCTGTCAACGTCCTTGGTTGATTCCTCTGATACTCTGTTCGTAATTCGGTCTTGATTAGGCGTAGTGGATGCGTTCGTAGGCTGAGACAATGCAATATCCTCGTGACACATGTTGCCTACTATGTGTACAGCGCAATATGCCCTTTATATCGTAATTGAACATAACTTCCCATTATCAATTGCCATCCGGATGGCGGTGATCACAGGGGAAACAATCAACCTGTCAAGTTACTCATTCACTCCGAAATTTTTAAGTGACGGTAATAACACGTATTAGATACTAATACCCGCAAGTTATTCAGTCCTTTAGCTTAAAAGGAAAGCATCATATGTGTACCTAGGTATGTATAGCACATGCGTGCGAGCAGGGGCGAAGTCGATTTTTCGATTACTCATCTCGCGGAGGTACGAAAGGTACCTAGGTAGTATTGCATCGTCAACGGGATTTGTAGATTACTGATACAATAGACGCATTTCTTCCAAACCCTCGGGTTTCCCTTTCCTGTTAGGGAAGCATGCAGAGACCTAAAAGGGTGGTAGTAGACGCAATGGAACGACGCCTTCATGCTTCGTGCTTATAATAAAGATTGTTCGGTGGGTAAGGGGACTACTGGAGTACCTGATTGCAGTAGTCTATCTGCAGCAGCCGCCCAAAGCCGAATGTACGCGGACGCAGGCGGCTCTCAATTATTTCCCGATTGATTATTCCTAAAGGGATTTGTCGCATCTCTCGACCATTACAAATAAGCATTAAAAAGTCCTTGACTAGGGTCGGGGCCTGTTACTCTGTAAATTCCCAGGTTCATACGCTGGGTCCGGGGCATTAGGTACTTCTGAATAACTATCTGCCTGGGTAAGTATCCGGGTGCGGGAATATATGCAACTATCGAGTGTATGCATGTATACATGGTTAGATAGATTAGAGCTCCCCCACCTTACATCATTTTCCAGCAGCCGACACGGCACCGATGAGGTGGTGCTTTAGATAAAACAACCCTTCACTCAAGTCCCTGGGAATCGCAATGTCAGAGCCGGCAACATCGGCAGCGGGTCCTCTTCTGAACATCAATGGGCTCCTAGACAATCCCGTCTTCGCCGGAGGTTTTGGCCTGGCCTCGCTGGGCGCCGTCCTGGCCTTTGCGCGCCGCGGCGCCCTCACCTCCGCCACCCTGATCCGACGGCGCTTGCTGGTCAACGTCGAGATCAGCAGACAAGACCCGGCATACCCCTGGATACTCGCCTGGCTATCCGAACCCCGGCCGCAGACCTCCTTCCTCGCCAAGCGACTCACGCGCATCAACAAGCTCTCCGTGACCACCACGACGAGCACCACTCCGAACGGCCCCACGCAGGCCAGCTTCTTCTTGCAGCCCGGGTACGGACGCCACATCGTCAAGTACAAGCACGCATACATCGCTGTCAACAGGGAGAAGCAGTCGACTGCTAAGACGAACACGGGCGAGCCTCACGAGACCTTGGAGCTGACTACGCTCTATGCGCACCGGCACATCTTCGAGGACGTCTTCACTGAAGCGCGCGCACTGGCGCTCCGTGCGAACGAGGGGAAGACGGTGGTATACTCGGTGAGGAACTTCGACTGGGTACCTCTCGGCACACCGCGCAGGAAGCGTCCGCTCGCCAGCGTCGTGTTAGACAAAGGGGTAAAAGAAGACATCGTGAACGATGCGAGGGACTTCCTGGCCAGGCGACAGTGGTACGTCGATCGCGGCATCCCATACCGGCGAGGATACCTCTTATACGGCCCTCCCGGTAGCGGAAAGAGTTCTTTCATTCAAGCCCTCGCTGGTGAATTGGACTACAGTGTGGCCATGATTAATCTAAGCGAGGTTGGAGTAACAGACGACAAGCTCGCCTTTCTCCTTACGAAGCTCCCAGAACGATCCATTGTATTATTAGAGGATGCCGACTCCGCCTTTGTGAATCGGAGGAGACGAGATACCGACGGCTATAGTGGTGGGACGGTCACCTTCTCTGGGCTTCTGAATGCCTTGGACGGTTTATCTGCCGGCGAAGAGAGGATTGCGTTCCTCACCACAAATCACGTCGAGCTTCTTGACCCTGCTCTTATCAGACCTGGTCGAGTCGACATGATGGTTCGCATCGGCGAAGCGACTCGATACCAAGCAGCGCAAATGTGGGATCGGTTCTACGGCGACGTAGACACCGACGGCGTTAATAGAGAACGATTCTTAGCCCATCTAGACGAACTAGGATTCTTCCGCGAGGTGGTAGACGGGGTGCCTCC
This sequence comes from Xylaria sp. MSU_SB201401, assembly GCA_002288965.1. Lineage (NCBI taxonomy): Eukaryota > Fungi > Ascomycota > Sordariomycetes > Xylariales > Xylariaceae > Xylaria > Xylaria sp. MSU_SB201401. Next base: position 51,248 of record NPFG01000257.1, on the reverse strand, counting down.
AATACGGACTAGCACCGCTGCCATTCAGGGGCTTTTCCTCTTCAACAAAAACGATATGGAGGGCGCTATAAATATGGCCGAAGGCTTGATTCCGCAAAAGTTGGAAGCGGAACCACAATAAACGTACATTATCTGTAACACATCTGTAACATATGAAGATACCCAATCCGAAAAATAGAGGACACCGGCATTTGGCGCATTTGGGAAAGCCGGGGGCAGGGATGCGTCGAGTTTAAGCATATAATATAAGCTTATTGCTCGCTGCATCTTGAACGTTTTAACGTATCTTGAAATGTTACACGAGTCTCGATATCACTAGACGATGACCGCGGAAGCCACGTCGGAATCAACTATATACGGTCACACATTATCGTCGCGCCCTTAATTCTTCGGTGATGTCTACGTTTTACGTGAGGTGGTAGTCGCCAGCATGCCCCTGAGTGAACATATATGACAGGCCACTATCCTATCTGAGCATGCTCGAATATGTCTACCATCATCAGTTTGGTTGGATGAGCTTGGTCTCCAAGGCACACATGAACACCCCTCGATCACGGCTAAAACACACCATCTTTAGGTATGTTCAGCCGCACGATGCTGACCTCGCCGCCACCGGAGGCGCACAAAACTCAGCCTTCTCCCTTCAACGAAGAGATACGCCTCCGAGGTCTTCGAAATTAGCTTAATCCTTCCGTTCCGTTGTCTACCAACCCATGTTATATGTAGGTTATGTCCTGTTTATTTGGTAGTTCAGTCCTGGTTGTGCCCTTACTATATACTCTGATTATACAGTGGTTATACCTTTAGTTATCAGATGGGCGACCAATACTCGTACTTAGATACCTTGCTTTTGTGCATATCGGTCTATCATTGATATTAACGGCACCGGGAAAAAAGTGTAACATGCACTTTTGAAAATGCCTTCTATCGTTTCCTCCGTCATTTCCGCCATCGTTTCCTATACCGTCTCGGCAGTCATATGGACACTTGTCCTCGAAGTCCTCCACGCCGCCCAAGAGGTACAGCTGGACCCTAAGAAGAAAGCAGATCTAGTAGTCTACTTTCTGGGGCTCCGCTGGACTTGGGTGTCCGGGACTGAGATATGGCCTGACCTTCTGGTCCCTGTCCGCGCTGATAGCATCGCGGGGTCAGACCTTGATGACCGAAGTCCTCTGGCGTCTGCATCTATTCTTGGGAGCGGACTTTGGGGCTCATGGCGTACGAGTAGCTAGTCTTTGGTTGGCTCGTATTGGGCGGCTACCGTAGTATACTGCAGGATGCTGTATACTATGATATCTTACTGCGGACTACCGGGCGTGATGGTCATGGTGGCTTGGGCACATGGCTTGCGTTTACTTAGTGGCCCCTGAGATGCGGCCGTAGTGGTACGGAATGTGATATGGGATCATGGCCACGACAGCTGCATGGCTCCGGCCAGACCAGTCGAAAGCACACCTCATCTCGTGGGCCGCCAGCATCATCGCGATGCGGGGATTCATATACTGTGTTTATTTGGGCTGGCTGATGAGAGATGTACACATTGCCACCTTTTCTTCTCTTTAGTTTAGAGATGAAGGTTGAGTAAGCTAGTATGGCATGCTCTTAGCTCGAGGGATCCTCGCCTCCAAGACCATCCGACTCTTTGTCACGGATGTGACTGGATTATAATCATGGGCACTTCGCTCTTTTTCACGAAGCTAGAGGAATGACACCCATACTGGAGCGTAAAAGAGATATTCTTGGCATTCGGACACGGAGCTACCTACAGTCCACCAGAGGTGGCTGGACCCGAAACCGATCTTAAGGGTTGTGACCTATGCTGTCTGATATGGCATTCGATGAGTCTGGAGCGTCGACGAAGCCTTGTCGAAACTACGACCAATAAGAGAGCGGGCCGCTTTACGAGTTCGTCTCTGACCCTGCCCGTAGATATCACCGAGGATTCAAGGTTAAAGGTTTGGGAGGAGAGGCCACTGTCACCATACACATATGCCCAGCTTTATTGGGGTGAAGTCGCGATTGGTGCGCGCATCTTGGTCTATAGATGGAAACTGTTTGCAAAGCGTGAGTCGGCCGGGGAAGGCGATGTCTTAATAGCTAGGAAGTCTAACAGTGCCTATATCATCACCAGCGGTAGACAAAGATCAGACGCCCTTTCGAGAATTTTTCACAAGCCAAAGAATGGATGAGACGGTGCAGTGAAACACACACATTATGTAACAACATAAACGGTAATAAACCAAATCTCCCAGCCCGCCTCCTATATGTATCTGCGGGAGAGGACTGGCAACTAGGAAATGCACTGGCAATAATTAAGTTAATCCGTACAGTCGACTTAGCTAGGCGGCCCGAGTACTTCGCTTTCAGCCATTGTTGGGGTGCATTTGAAGGCAATGCGATTCAAGCTTCTAGCTAGCAACATAGAACAGTGCTACGAACGGATAGACTTCAAATGTCTCTCGAAGAATATGCAAGACGCCATCACCGCGACGCTCTGTCTCGGCATATGCTCTTATATCTGGATTGATTCTTTATGCATTATCCAGAAAGATGAAAGTGAACTCGACGGAGATATGAACTGGAAACGTGACTGGGAAACGGAAGTCAGGAAGATGGGGGATATATACTCAGGTGCTACGCTCGCTATTGCATCAATGAGTTCATCATCTAGCGACGGGGGGTGTTTCCACTCTCGGCACATGAAGGGTCCTAGGCCTGCCCAGGCCCGTTAGGCTCGACGTCTCGAACCGTATTTCACCAGATGCCGACTAGATCTTTGCGCGAACTGACGGTGTCTTTGATTTTGAGCGTAATGTCAATCTAGCGCCCCTGAACACACGCGGTTGGGTGATGCAGGAGCGGTTACTGTCGCGCCGTATCTTACATTTCGGTGCCGAGATGATTTATTGGGAGTGTCGTCGGCGCTCGGCTTCCGAGTTCAATCCCCAGGGGCACACCTATAAGTCATATCCCGAGGACTTTGAGGATTAGTACGTGCCCGAGATAAAAGAGAAAAGAACTCGCCAGGACATTGAGCGAGGGGAAAAAGAGGGCCGCGGAATATCATGGGCAGCTGCAGAATCAGTGCGGCAGCGCCCACCACCAGTCACGATTGACCCGGATGCTGAGATGGCTTCCTTCAGCTCACGGACTGGAGAAGGGCAGCACAGGCGGGGCTTCTAGAAGGACGTGTTGAAGCGGGCCGATCAGCCGTGGTCAGAAGATGAAGTAATGGACGAGAAAGGAGGTCGTAACTATTCAGGGTTTAGGGCTATCTTCGAGGCTCTGCGTTTGAAGGAAGTCGATTACCTTAATCCATATACGTAGGCGATGCGGAATCACTCCGGGGCCACGGAAAAGGGCACCGGTGGAAAGGAGAAACAACAGCTTCAGCCAGACGTGGTACGATATCGTGGAGTCATACTCTCATGGTAAGCTAACTGTGCCCGCCGATAAGCTTATAGCGTTGAAGGGAATCTAGGACGAGATTGTAAGCGCCACTGGGCTTACCTACCTGTACGGATTATGGCGCGAAAGCCTTGTCACGGATATGCTATGGTTTGCTATCGAAGGTCCTGGCAGGCGGTTGCGAACCGCTCATGGAGATCCGGTCGGACCCATGTGGTCACGGGCATCCATCAATGCACCCGTGGCGCTTGACCTCCCCGAGAACTCGCGAGGCAGCATAAGATTGAAGCAGCAATTAGTGACCATCTTGGACTTGAGTAAAAACAACAATGCCTCTTTAGCTGCCGGCGCTGCGAATGTAGGGATGCCCTTCATAAACCTCTGCAGCCCGATATTCCCTTTATCACGGCGCTTGTTAGATACCGAAGCCGAAGCCGATGTTTGGGAAATTGGCATTCATGAAGCGAAAACCATAACGGCAAAGATTTTCTTCGACACTGACGCTCAGGACATCCTCTTCGAATCGAGCTTTACGTGCATGTCATTCCTGATCTTAGAGAGAAAGACAACAAGGGTGTCCATGCAATCTCGTAGTGATGACACCGAGGGCCTAGTGATGCGACTGGTTAAGATGAGGGATGAGTATAACAGTCTCGATGTGTATGAACGAGTCGGATATTTCACCACTAGCTATATGCCAGTTTCCCCAGGTTTTGGCGAGATGCGGGCTGCTTTCAAGTCTAGCGCAGGTCAAAGGCTGCGCTTGGCGTGATAGGTACAGAAACAGTAATATATCGACGTCACTCAGAATGCAAGTTCCAAGGACCCTGAGAAAACAATTAGTAATCTTCGTGTGGAGGTTGCGAGCAATCGGCATTATTTGACAGAGTTCGACCAGGGGCTGCCACTATCTCCGTGATGCCAAGATGGTATCTGCGCGACAGATCGGCGTTGAGCGCGGAGAAATAGGTTCCATCGGAGTTTACGAAACTGACCACCTCGGCCCTAACGATGCTTCGAAATCATAACTGAGGTCACAGTGCCTAATCGACATTTGTCTCCAAACTTTCATCGCGGGGTGAGCCACAACGGTCAAAGGATGGTTCAAGAGACTGCTGCAGCGAGTAAAATGTACCGAAGAAATCTCCTAGAAAGAGGGATTGGGAGATATACAACTAGTCTCGGGAGGAACAAGGATGGTATATTCTATGACGTCGAGCGTGTCTTTTCCATAACCGGCTGGGTCACCGCAAGTTTAAACTATATAAGGACGTCGTCGATTAGGCCGTTGTTATCTCGTTATTATCTCGTTGTCGAGACACGATCACATAGTATTTCTGGACCGCACCAAATTTCCTACTTAGTGAACCCCCTTTGCGAGCAGCAAGCCCTACGAGACAACTTCATAACGAGTTGAAGAAAAATGCCGCCTCCGAAGGGCACTCACAATATACTCGAGGGTCTAGGTATGTGAAGCTTCGGATCTCCTTGGGTCTGCCAGCTAATTATTCCGTAGGTGACTACACTACAACCTCGGTCGTTCACAGTGATACTTACCCTGCCATCGATCCGGCCAAGGCGACTTGAGTGGGAAAGCAGTTTTCATTAGCGGCGCAACCAGGGGTATAGGCAGGGCCATTAGTGTCTCTTTTGCAAAGGCCGGGGCGTCAATGATCGCCATAGGCGGAAGAGCAGACCTCGGCGACACTGCTCAGGCCATGAAAGAGGCGGCGACCAGCGTAGGAAAGCCAGGCCCAAAGATCCTCGAAGTGAAGTTCGATGTGTCAAGCAAAGAAAGCGTCGATGAAGCAGCGGCTGAGATTAAAAAGGCCTTTAGCCGGATCGACATCGTGGTCAACAACGCTGGGACGGGTCTTGGCGGCGGTCCGATAGCAGAAACAGACCCCGACAGGTGGTGGAACACATTCGCCGTCAATTTGAAGGGGCCGTACCTTGTGATGCGTGCCCTCACGCCGCTCATGCTCGAGACCCGAGGGCTGAGCGCGTTCGTTACCGTCAGCAGTGTTGGTTCGCAACTGCGCTCCCCGGGATATAGCGCGTATCAGACCTCGAAGCTCGCCGTGCTGAGGCTCACCGAGTTTCTAGACGCTGAGTACGGTGACCAGGGGATCGTTGCATTCAGCATACATCCTGGGAATGTGGTCACCGACATGACGCGCGGTCCCGACGGCAAGGTGGCCGACGAACTAGCTCATAGTAGGTATATCCATGGCCGGCAGTGAAGCGTCCCCCACTGACACGTCGCAGTTTTCGTTGACACGCCCGAGTTATGTGGAGATTCGGTGGTATACTTGACGAAAGAGAAGCGGGAGTGGCTGGGCGGACGATACGTCAACGTCACATGGGATCTTCCTGAGCTCGTGGAGAAGAGGGATGAAATTGTCAAGGGGGACAAGCTTAAGGTCCAATTGGTCGTCTGATACCGATGATGCTCACTTGCTACACGTGGATAGATAGCGGACTAGCTAGATCGATACTTACCTACCTAGGTAGTCTTTCAATCAAACAAGATTCGATTGAGATGATGAGTTGAGAATCCTCCATATTGGAATCCATCGTGGAAGCAGACGGGGATCATCCATTGATCATCAGCGCCGGGTATGGGTGAGGTAATCAGTGAATGTAGTGTAGGTAGTTGTAGTAGGTACTGGCAGGGGTATAAATGGAACTAGAGACAGAGCAGACTAGTATCAATTATCAATGTCATTGGTCGAATGGTCAAGATCCTTGCTCTCAGTACCTAGGCGAGGCTGTGCGAAATAGTAGAGACCACCCCCACACCACACACAACATCTAGGGTGGGCCAAATAAGGATGATACCCACCAATCATGATACCGGATAAGTGAAATTTTAGCATATAATTGGTGGTTATCATCCTTGTTTAGCGTTATGCAAGATAGGGTGTTAAATCTGGGCTCAAAGGGATAGCCTGAAAATCTGACCCGCTACCCACCCTAGATGTTGTGTGTGGTGTGGGGGTGGTCTCCACTGTACCATTTCTTGCATAGCCTCGCCTAGGTAGTTGCTAGGACGGGTGGTGTGGCTGTGGCTGTGTCTAGCGTGGCGTGGCTAAGCTGTAACTATGCAACTATGTAATTATCTGCTTATACTCCTTTATCCCGAACAAGCTGCCACAGGCATACATTTTTCGGCGGAATAATATACAGCTCTACATACGGCTTTATATTTACTCTACGGGTACTATTATAGATACGACAGCCTTGCACTTGTGAAATAAATTAGATCCGGGGAATTTGAGGCGAACGACCAAAATTTGTGTGTGACTGGGCCACGTCAGGAAGATGCGCCCAAAGGCGATGCAACCTGCAGCAGCTTTTACATTCTGCATAGCTCGATCGTAGCCTGCATGGTCTACGCATAATGCATTGCGTTACCCCGGGGCCCCTACTGCCACCCATCGGGAATCAAATCAGAATGGCGCCATGCATGGTCCTGCGCACGCCCCAGAGGCAACCATAATATGTAAATTCTATCTACCTAGGTGACTAGAGCAGTGCACAAAGGGCAACGGCGAACTAGGTATGATAGCAGAGTGGTGCAGGCTACAAATGCTGGTTTCCTCCGCAGTAGTCCTACAACGTACCCTGGAGCCTTCCCAAGTTCCCCAGCCAGGACAGCGAGCGTCTGTTTTCGTTAGCATCCGCCAAAATCCAAAAGACGTCTAACCCTTCTCGTCATTTATTCAAGATATCCGGCCCAGTCTTAGCTTTTGATGACCATCCCGACTCAGTCTCGACGTCGAGCCCATCCCCCGCTGACAAGCAACTAGTTAAGACATAATTATACATCATGGACGACTTGGGATACATCGAAATGGACGTGCTAGACCTTCTCCGGCAAGGAAGTCAAGCCGACATAGATGGAGCAATCAAGTTGTGCAAAATCCTCCAAATATTTGACAAGGACGAGGGTCTTAAGGCACAGGACAAGCTTGTCACAGGTCTCATGGAGCTAATATCTCAGGTACCCGAAAGTGAGTCTAGTAGGGTTTTGGACAACGCCATCAAGATCGCCAAAGAGCTCTACGAACTTGATGCCACGGCCGAGGATCATGACCTTCTAAGACCCCGCGCGGACAGATACGCGGGGGCTCTAGCGCGTCGGTACCGAGAAAAGGGAATCTCTGACGATCTCCACGAGTCGATCAGGCTCTGCGAACAGGCAGTGAATGCTTCAGTTCAAGCTGTATTCATTCTGGACAAGCCAAAAGGCACCATCCTGGAAAATCCTAGTCTGGAGGTCCATAGCCTGAACACCTTAGCGGCCAGGCTTGATGAGCGCTTCCAACTCAGCGGGTCCTTAAGCGACCTGAACCGTTCCATCGACATCATGGAACAGCTAATAGCGGCTGTGCCTCAAGAGGGTTGGAAAGACATCCGAGCAGAGTGGCTCGGCAATCTCGCCGCCAGCATGCTGAGGCGCTACGAGAAGAGCGAGGATGGCCCCATCAGCGACCTGAATCGAGCCGTCGACCTTTCGCGAGAGGCTAGGGAGCTTACCGGCGAGGATTCTGAGATTCGGAGGGCATCAGCGTTGTGTATTCTTGCGCTTCCGCTTCGCCGACGAGCCCAAGACACCAACAGGATGGACGATCTCGACGAGGCGATTAACCTATTAAGCGAAGCAGATAGGATCACCCCAGCGGAACATCCCATTGCAATCGAGGTCCTGGTTAACCTCGCAATGTGCGTCTTTCAGAAATCCGAAATGACCGATATCGGCTCCGAGGAGGCAAAGGAGAATCTCGACAAGGCTATCGAGATTGCGACATCAACCATCGATCGCATACCAGCCGAACACCCTACTCAAGCTCATGTACAACTTTTTCTGGGTCTGTTCCACTACTCTCGATTCTGGAGATCTCCCCCTGAGTCTGCTAATTCACAAGAGGCACTGAAGTACCTCTGGAAAGCCCTCCACAGCTCTCATTACCCCTCCGTCTTTCGCCGCGTGCAAGCCGGCCGGCTCATCCTCCATCTCTGCTGTGCCACGGGCCAGTGGCAGGCGGGTTACGAGGCGGCGAAGGACGCCCTCGAGCTGATCCCTAAGCTCTCGTCGCGCGGGATCCGTAACTCGGACAAGCAGCGGCTGCTCAGCGCCCACGACGTCGTTGGCTTTGGCGCCGACGCGGTCGCCGCAGCTCTCAACGCCGGCAAGGACGGCTACGAGGTTCTGCGGCTGCTCGAGATGGGGCGCGGGTCCCTGGCAGCCTCCGTCGCGGAGCTGCGCCCTGATCTCATGGCACTACGTAGGAAACACGGTGATCTCGCTGAGAGGTTTGTGGAGCTTCGGGACAAGCTCCAGGCCGACTCGCAACGGCAACACTTGGCGAGCGCCGAATTCGACGCCCTGCTGGATGAGGTCCGCCAGAAACCGGGCTTCGAATACTTCCTGAAGCCGCCAAGCGACGAAGATGTCCACGCAGCGGCGCGGGATGGGCCCATCGTCGTGCTCAGCGCAAGCACCTACCGTGGTGTCGACGCCATTCTGATCGAGACGGATCGGGTCCGTGTCTTGAGTCTCAAAGGGCTTACTTTTGGGGATCTAGAGCAACGGTCTGGCGACCTAGAGAACCCCGCTCTTCTAGAATGGCTCTGGGATTTCATCGCCAAACCCATCCTGGCCGAGCTCGGGATGGCTCCGCCGACGACGGGTGGATCGCTGCCACACATGTGGTGGATCCCTACCGGCCTCTTCAGCAGGTTCCCTCTTCACGCTGCCGGCTACCACTCCGCCGGCTCGATGAATAGTGTGATTGACTGGGTTGTGCCGTCATATAGCTTGTCAATTAAGGCGCTCGTGGACACCCGGCGTCGTGCCTATTCCCCTCCGCTGCCACAAGAAAGCAATACTTTGCTCGTCGCCGCGGCGAATCCACCAGACTGTGCACCTCTGGGCTATGTTGCTGAGGAGATTGAGCTGATCCAGCAGTCTCTAGCATCCAAGAAGTTCGGCTGCATCCCGTTGGTCGGTAATAGCGCAAGGAAGGAGGACGTACTCCAGCACCTCCAAAAGTGCCGGATGTTCCACTTTGCGGGCCATGGGAAGGAAAACGTCCTCGACCCCTTGCGCAGCACCCTACTGCTAGACGACTGGAAAACAGATCCCTTGACGGTGGGCAGCCTTCTCGACGTGAATCTAAGCCAGGGCAGCCCGTTTTTAGCCTATCTCTCCGCATGTGAAACTGGCCGGGTCACCAGGGCCGAGTTCCACGACGAGAGCATCCACCTCATCAGCGCGTACCAGCTGGCTGGGTTCCGTCATGTCATTGGTACGCTGTGGTCAGTGTATGACCATACAAGCGTACTAATGGCTGCGGTATTATACAAGAATCTACTCGAAGGAGAGATGACGGACGAATCGGTTAGTCGGGCCCTGCATCACGCTGCTAGGTTTCTGCGCGATAACGCTAGGCCTGGGAGAAGTGGAGGAGACCAGACTGACGCAAGGAAAGTTAACAAATCTAAGACCCCTGTCAGGGACGGGTCGAGCGAGTTTGAGAAAAGCTGGATCCCCTTTGTCCATTTCGGTATATGAGCTACATCCTTAAGTGGTTCTACAGACCTATATTGGCCCCACCGCACAACCCTTCCTTCTACACCACACTTTCGAGGCGTTCACGAAGCGTTATTTGACAAAAAAAAATCCCCCGAGCACCCCCCTTTACACCTGGTAGATAGTTTAGATAGCAGCGTTTGATTGTTTGTTTAATTTTTTTCTATATAGTATGGGCGGTATTAGGCTAGTATTCCCGTCTTCTATACTTTGTCAGCGCTACGCCTTCGAGGCGTCAAACTAGCCAAATATGCTCACGCTCCCCCAATACAAGTACCAAATAACCTAACTGAACGCCCTAAAGTGTGCTATAGATCTCTTTTTACCCTAAGACAGGGAAGCATAACGCTTTCGTCGCTGTGGTGATTTGCTAGTAACTAGTAACGTGGAATGATTCTTCGGCGGCCCCTATTTGCCAATAAGCGCTTCCGTTTAATAAGTCCTTACGAAACGAGCCGAACCCGAAATGTCAGCGCCGCCCAGTCTTCTGACGAGCTGTAGCCTCTCTTTCCTTGTATGTTTGGAATCGCCCATCGAGGATCTTGACCAATCTTTGGCAATTCCAGTGTTGTGAAAGACGACGGCTGGGCTGTGAGGATGACTTTTATGGTGTCCTCACACTGTTCCTGGCCCTGCTCCAGGGTGAAGTCGATCTTCAGATCAAACATACCCGTCTGGTAGCTGCCGCCTCCGCCTCCCCTTGGCGGGACCTCCTCCCGACTAGCTTCCAGGATTCCATCGATTTCCCAGTCGGATCCTAGCGCATAGACGTACAGAAACACTGAGGGCCCGTGCGGTTCGGTGCATTTGTTCGCAACGCGCAGGCTAACCTCGTCATCTCGGCTCACCGTGAGCACACAGTCAGGATGGACACACGCATCGTAGATGTCTTCGGTCTTCGAACACCCAGGATAGAACTGTGAGCGCTCGAGGCCACGTTGCTTGACGAGACAGGCGCGGTAAGAATCCGTAAATTGAGTGCTTCTAGCCTTGTTGACCAAATCACGGACAAGTTTGAAGGAAGCGAGGTGCTGGACTTGGTTTAAGAGCCTCTGCATCGTTCTATCCAAATCTTCCGTCACTGCAAGCGTCGTGAGGGTTTGGTTCGACTCGTCTTCGATATTATAGACCGTATCGCTGATTTGGGTGACCATAAAAGACCACTCACAAGGGCCAGAACCGTGTTTACTCGAGCAGTACTCCTCGAGTGAGATTCGCTGCCGCAATCCCTGCTGCCATCCCGGGAGATTCTTCTCAGAGACGTTGAGCCGTATCGGGAATTGCCGAAGGGAGAGGCGCGTCATCGCAGTTGCAAGCCAGCCAGTCTTGACGGAACTGGATTCTCCTTTTACCACTCTCAGATCCGACGTGATTCCCCGAACATTGACTACCTCGGCCGTCACTACCGCTTCGTTCGCAGCATCAGCACTGCCGCCCAGCGGATGTAGGTTGAACTGATCACCCTTGGAGATCCCATGTGCTAAGCCTGCATGAAGCCGAAGTTCCGGTTCGCCGCTTCCCAGGATAACGGTGATAGGAATATCACCCGAGCAGCCGGGTAACGGGCGTCCAAAGAAGAATTGTTTCTCATTGCCGAAAAGCGCCGGGCTCTGAGTTTTACTTTGCTGCCTACGGCGGTAATCTTTGATCATAACATCGATGCTCTGATACAGCTGCTGCATGCTACCCCCCACCCCACCGAGCATGTCGAACGTCTTGAGGAGGAAGTATGTCAGAGTCCCGTGTCGACTGCCGTCTTTGAACCGAACATAGAAAGCTTTTTCCGTGACGTCACTCGCGGTGAGAATGGCATAGCCGTCTGGGTTGGCCAACCAGTTGGGGAGCATGGATGCCCGACGTCTACCACTTGGAGGGGATTTGCTTTGTTCTGGAGTTTGTCCGTGAGACGCCTCTTTAGACTGCCTTGGCGGGTATTTCTTGTCAACTGCAGCACAATACGGAACGAAACGAACCGCGTCATCATTCCGAAGCGTGCTGCCAGAATAGCAACAGTCGAGCACCATCGTCACCCCAAGGCCTTTGTTGACCATGTCTCTCAGCCTCTCGGCTATTTCTGTACCGTGGAAGTACCGCGTTTCGGACGCGGTTGTCCTTCAAGAAGGACCAGCGCCAAGTCACCTCTGTCCCAGTTCGAGTGCAGCTCAGACGGAGGTAGCACGGTACTGTGCCCCGAGTAGTGGATGTACACATGGTCACCCGACTGCGCTTTCTGGGTCACCCTGTCGAGACAGGAAGAAATATTGTCGTATGTGGGCCAGCTTTCCTCCGGCTCCTCACACGCGGGTTGCGACGGGCTATAATCCCCTCTCGCGGTCGCTGTGAAAGCGTGGATACTGATATTGTTGCTTGGATCAAGCCGTCGCAACTCACTGGTTATCTCTTCTACGTCGTGGACGCATCCTTTCAGGGGAGCGGGCCCTCCATTATCTGCAGTGTAGGCATTGATCCCGATTAGGATAGCGTCGCGGTGAATTGGTGTATGTTGTGCTGCCATTTTTCGTGCTTGAAGCCCTTGAAAAAAGGGAGGTTAAGAGAATATGAATATGGTAACCTTAGGTAATGTTAAAATGGGACTGGAAGGTAACAAACTTCGAGAGAGCCTAGGTGGAACAAGATCATGACAACGACTGTAGAGCGATTCGATGTTCACAGACTCGGAGCCAGAGCCATCTGATAGCACCCTCTCGATCCTGTATAGCCCCTCCCTGCGGGAATTGACAGAGGCGTGGATATATACAATTTTGTTATGCTTAAACTCTGGCTTCTTCGATCCCAGTTAGCACGTACATATACGGACTTTACTATCTGGTCGCGCCCGGTATCATCTGACTCACTGTCACTGTGCGAGGCGACGGGTTCCTGGCGACTTGGGGCAATGAGGCTAGGTTGGGTGACACCATAGCAGGATGAGACGCTAGATTTGCCGTTTGGAGTTCGACATATTTTGTCTTCATTGGCTGACAATTCAAGTTGCTGCCCCTCGGTAAGGGCGGCGATGAGAAGGCTTATATGCCCCCAGTCAAAGCACCCAACACTGCAGCCTCATCTCCTTGGCGGAGGTGGGGTAATAAGCCATCCTATTCCTGCACCTACATACCAGTCAAGCAGGCCTGTCCGATACATTCATAGCCGCACTTTCGAGGTTAGGCAGACATGCATAAGTTATAAGACCTTCAATCATTCTGACACAAAGAAGCCATCCGGAGGTACAGCATCCATTGACGACATGATACTTGACATATGCAGGCGGCTATCGCGCTGATCCTAGAAAGCATTGTCACAGACCGGAGCGTACAGACAGTTGGGCCAGGTCTGTAGATATAGCCTCTTCGTCGTGTGTGCACGGTGCGTGCCGTGACCAGTATTATATCAGGTTAAGGGAAGATCTAGATAACTATTTCGGGTATAACGCCCGTAGGGATGGGGGTGCTGTAAAGGTAGAGACAAAGAGGGACTTCAATTATAAAGCAGGGGGGTAAATTCGTTGTAGTGAAGCAAGCAGCATAGGGTAGTATTAGCTCGTATACAGAGAAAAGTTGCCTACAACGATTTCTTGGCATTTTGTAGTCAGGGATGGTTCGACTTGGAAATAGATCATTACCTACGTGTAGGTACCTAGGTAGGTAACCTAGATAGGTATCTTACAAGGACCAATACCCCTCTGTGTTAGTGGTCTGTACTTAGGTACCTAGAGGAGGGCACAACGGGCTGATCTACATGCCATAGACACCACGTGACATCCCCGGTTATAGCGGCTCTGCTGATACCGTTAGGGCGGATCCCGGCATCCGGCCCTATGAGGCAGGAGGGTCGGGGGGCTGTGATGGATGAATCCAAGCTGACACTGGCTCATCCACCCCTCACGACTTGGTGGTAGATGATTCATCAGACATCATTTTATCTTCTTGAATATTACCGTAGTGCATCATATTCAGCATCGACGGTGGTCACCATTGAATGCCGTGTTAATCTCCCTCATCATCAAGCTGACAGCTCTAATTCAATTGAGCATGGCCGAGTCTATCACCGCCGGCTTAGCCAAACTCCGAACCTTCACAAAGGCTGTGCGAGGACAAGACGCTGAGGATGTGGGTGAGGAGATTGACAATCTCACTGTGGCCGGAGGTGGCCACAGCTCTCGCCCAACCGAGATCACGAGCCACCAGCTGACCATCAGCCGTGCGCTCAAGTCATTCCTTGTAGATAATCATATCGTGTCCGAGACGGATGCAGCTCTCGAGTCCGACGGCCTAAGCCCGGCTCTGGTAGCATTGCTAGACAAGCCACACATTCAAGTACCTGCGGAGCTAACAGACCGATCCCATCCTTTGACTGAGTACTTCATAAGCTCTAGTCACAATACCTACCTCCTCGGACATCAGCTTCAGGGGAAGTCCTCAGCTACAGCCTACGAGTCTGCCTTGCTGACTGGGGCGCGATGCGTCGAGATTGACGCATGGGATCATGATGAAAACAAGGATGAGCCAAAAGTCACCCACGGGTACACTCTTGTGTCGAACATACCATTTCGCGCTGTGTGCGAAGCCATTCGCGACGTCGTCGATAAAGAGGCGGCTGAGGCCGTAGACAAGCAGGGTTACCGAGCTGCCCCTATAATCTTGTCGCTCGAAAACCACTGCGGGGCGCACGGACAGATGCGGCTGGTCGAGATCATGAAAGAGGTCTTGGGCGACAGACTGCTGAGCAAAGCAGTCCGTGAGAAGGGCCATCAGGAGCAAGATACCAAAGATGAGCAGGTGTATCTGGACGAGCTAGGATCCAAGATTGTGCTCATCGTCGAGTATTTCTTCCCAAGCGCAGAAGACGATGACGATGACAGTAGTAGCTCGAGCTCGAGCTCGAGCTCTGAAGATGAAGAGGAGAAGCAAGCTCATGCGGCCTACAAGGCACGAAAGAAGGCGGTCAAGAACGGAAAGATTATTCCGGAGCTCGCGGCTCTTGGTATCTATGCTCAGTCTGTGAAGCCCAGGGATAACTCGTGGTTCGAAAGCGAGCTGACGGAAGCACCTCACCACCACCTCATCAACCTCTCTGAAACTGGTCTCCAGGCTTTGATGACTGCAAACAATAATGAAAAGATTGCCCGACACAATGCGAAGTATCTCATGCGCGTATTTCCCAAAGGCACTCGCATATCATCCAAGAACCTCATGCAAGTCCCATTCTGGGGCGTTGGTGCGCAGATATGTGCAATGAACTGGCAGACCTTTGGTGGCAGTATGCAACTGAATGAAGCCCTGTTTAGCGGGACAGAAGGCTATGTGCTGAAACCGGCAGCTTTGAGGGCAGGTGGGAGTGGTCAGCTGAACACTGGACGGCGGAAGAAGCTCCGCCTACACGTTGCTGGCGCTTCAAACGTCCCGGTGCCAAATGGCCAAGATGCTGACGAGATCAAGCCGTACGTTACGTGCTCGCTAGTGCACCCAGATGACGTAGACGGTAAGCATCAGAAGAGTAAAACCAAGCATTACAGACAACATAAGCTCGATTTTCTACACAGGGGTAAAAATCCACCGCCGACAGATCCCTTATGGGATGACACGTTGGAATGGGAGTACGATGATAACGAGCTCGTTTTTCTGCGCATCTTCATCAAGGATGATATTAGCTTTGAGGAGAATCCTATCTACGCTGTGACTGCGTCCGGCTACTTTATATTGTTCCGGGTTGGAGCTTCATCCGTTTACTCGATTTGAAGGGGCATGAGACGAGATGTTCTCTTTTGGTCAAATTTGAATTTGAGACGGTCTAGTGATTCGTTGCTATGCATCATCACAGGCGGACAGAATAATATGAAAACCTGAGATTGGAGCCACTATGCCTCTGACAGTGTATCGTATACCAGCCAAAGTTTCATTGCTTATCTTTACGAGGAAATAGCGATAAGATTTTGAAGAAGGGAACTATTACAGGCCCCGAACACTTGTACACTGTTTCTCATGCGCAATTCGGATTTTAACTTCGGCGTGCGCCCTCGTATTGCGCATACCTCAAGGCTGTCCAAACTGAAGCTATTCAGCCCTGGCTTTTATGAGACATATTGGCGGGCCACTGAGGTTAGGAAATCCGAAAGCATTTGTATGTAGACTCAGTTCAGGCTGCAAGGTCGGAAGCAATACAGTTGGACCTTCAAGGACCTAGGTAAGTCATAGAAGATTATAGTTAATCTGAGCCATCTTCCAAGCCCTAACCTCCAGCCCTTATTATAGGGGGGTATTAACTCCGCTACCTATGCGCCGTATTGAAGAAAAGGAGCCGCCTACGCTTGAGGGTATGTTACTACTCGCGTTCCGAGTGGTGTGCCTCTGCTCCAGCCCCGACCCCTGTCCTCCATTGCTCTCAAAGATGGTCACCTGTTGCATCAAGCCTGCTTGAAATTGCCACGCACACGCAGCCTACAATAAGAGTCTTAGCACAGCTACCACACACTCAGTTTAAGTAGACTGGCCTGCGGGTGCCAAGGTTCTAGATCTTCTTTCCTTCTTCATCTCTCAATACACCACTGTAATACCTATACACCCTCACCGCCACCTATCAGTTTAATTAAAAGATATCTCGACTAGGCCGGGTCTGATCAATGGTTAGGTATCTGTCCTGGAACTCCCCAGACACTATCAAGTAACATGGAGACGTCTCGGCTTCGCTATCTGGGATGGCCCGATCTTTTCTTGGCCGACGAAAAACCCTATGAAATGATGATTGATCAGCCGGTTATACCAGAGGAAAAGCTAGCCAATGTGACGTTCTATGATGACCAACTAGAAACTATCTGTGATATCCGAACTAGCAATACCTTTTTCGACCTCGATACTCACGGTTTAACCTTTGTGGAGCACGCCACCCAACTGAACGAAGATGACTTTATGAATAAATTGGCCATTGAAAGCAGCTATCTTCCAGAATGCATCAAGCTTCTCAAGGCCAATATGGACGGCGCTGACCGCATCTATATTTATAACTGGTTTGTCAGTTATCTTCTTCACAGGTGTTAATCAGCCGCATTTAACTTTACTAGGTCTATGATAGTGATGTAGATACGCGCGAAAATAGAGCTATTGAGCTCAGAAATCCTATCTCCCAACTTGGTCCTTCTCGGGTTGTTCACACTGGTAAGTCTTTCCGTCTGCGGCAGCAAGGAATAAATCGCTAACACTTCGAAGATCAAATACCAATGCCCACAGTGGATAGAACACTGCGTGAACTTCCACTCGAAGCACAGGAACTACTTCAGGGCCGCTCTCGAATGGTCAAGTACAAATCCAACGACAGATGATACGTCCATTCTTACAATTCATACGATACAGTTTATAGCGTCCAATCAATGGGCCAGTTAAGAGTTGGCCACTCACATTAAGGAAAACGTCGGGATTACGAACCACCCCTATCGCGAACCACCCCCTGGCCCACTAACGCACCCATCTTTATAAGCGATTTTCTTAACTAATATTTAGTTTGCGATAATTTTTTTAGTGTTTTTATTAAGCTATAATAGTTTTGACCTTAATTACCTTTTTAATATCTATGTCCTCGCGTTTCGGAATGTCCTTATTAGCGGCCTTATCTATATATATAGTCTTTTTGCGCAATTTGCGTTTAGCCTTTTATATATATATTATATAGGCAAACTTATTACTAGGGCCTATTTTAACTACCTTATGCTTGCCTTTAGCTTTATTTTTTATAATTTAAACCTTTAAAGCTTTAATCTTTCCTTTTAAAAATATAATCTTTTTAGCTTTTAAATCAAAAGCTTTACTAGCTTTTAAATAATAGTCTATAATGCTTAGCTTTTAAAAAGTGTTTTAATTATAATATTAGTAATTATTATTAAAAAATTAAGTGTAATAAGTTATTTTTTTACTATAAGTATTAATATTATAGCTTTAGTAATATTCTTTTTTTCTAATATTATATATTTTAAAAGTAATAGTATTTATTAGTTTTTTAAATATATTTTAATAGTTGCCTATACTTTTCTTATAGTTTTTAGCTTTAGTATATATTTATAGGCAGCTTTATATACTACTATTATGTTTTTTTTTATAAGCTTTATTTTAAGGCGCTTTATAAACGTCTTTTAAAGCCTAGTTTTTAGCCTTTAGTTTAATAGACTAAAGACTCTAATGTTTAAAGGCTATAATATATAACTATAATAAAGCTTATAAAAAAGTAGCTAGATTTTATTTAAAAGGTAAATCTAAAAGAACTTGTTATTTATATAAAAGTTATAGTTATTATATACTAAAATATATTATATATTATTAAAATAGCTTTAAATATAAAAAATAAAAATTTCTTTTAGCTATTTTAAAATAATAAAATTATTAATCTAATTATTAAAAACGTAGTTAAATTACTAGTCTTTAAATAAACTGCGATTTTTATTTAAAAATTATTAATTTTATATTTATAATCTCTTTTAAATTAATAGTAATAGTAAAGTTTTACCGACGGCGCTAATATATTTAAAGATAATAATCTATTTACCCTTTTTAATAACTTTTTTTTAAAAAGTCTAGCGTATAGTTAAATTAATTATTATAAAATAATTATTACTAATCCTTTAGTTTATACCTATTTTATTAGTATTAAAAAAGTATTTTAGCGCGATATTAGCTAATTTATAAAGCTTTAAAACAGTTAAAAAAGCGGTTAATATTAATTACTATTATACTATTAATATATATATAATTAATAGTTTTATTTTAATCTAAAAATATATATATACTACTTTTCTCTAAAGCTTTTATTACTACTAAAAGCATTTAATATATATTAAGCTATTAGCTTATATTTAATAATTAAAGGTATAAAGCTTAGATTAGCCTGCCTTATTGCCTAGTTAGCTAATTACTATTTTTAGTAGGTAAATAAGACTTAAAAGTATTAGTATATCTCTTTTTAAATCAGAATTCTATAAAGGCGGTAAAGTAAATATAATTTATTAATATTTTACTTACGTATTGTTTGCCGTATAAGTATACTAAATTAAACTATATAAATGGCAGCTACTATGCGCTATTTTTTAGAAACTAAAGGCATAGTAATAAAGAAGAGTTAATTTTAAAGAAAATAAGGGTAAAAAAAGATCGTAAAACCTAAACGTAGTCGTATTATTAAGTAGTGTTTAATTAGAGTGGCTAGAAAGGTTAGCGCGCTAATAGAGGTCTGGGAGGTAGTTTGCGATAGGGGTGGTTTATGATCCCGACGTTTTCCTTATGTAATGGTAGGGGTGTTTCATCATCATCTCTCGTTTCCTGCAACGGAGTTCCAAGAGCTTATACACGTGGCACAACATTCGTACTTGAAGAGCCAGGTCGGAAATGGTACTATTTGAAGGATCAAAGAGTCGACGAAGTGGCAATCTTCAAGAATTTTGACTCCATTTCAGATGTCACTAGGTGTATGCAAAAGACTCCTTCCCGTATCTATGGGATTTCCTACTAATGAGAAATGGTCGGATTTAGATGCGCCGCGCACATCATTCAATCCAGCGAGCGCCACCAATGGCCAACCCAGAAAGAGTATTAGGTCAGTGCTATGGTTTTTACAGGCGTTGACCGAACAGGAGGTGGCGAGTGAGATGAAAGGTATTTGGGAAGGGAAAGCAATACGGTTGTGGTTTTTTGAACCTATATTCGTGAATGAGGAAAGTACTACATCATGATACTCTAAGTGTGATGTGCGTGGCTTCGAAATATCCTGTTGGCTACCGATTGACGTATTCTATGTTAAAACATTGTTTATCTCCTTGTTAGGGTCGTTTCAAACTACTTTTCACATGTCTCGAGAATCAGCAGATGCCATATAAAGTCTGGTATCATATCTTTATCTATAGGACTAGAAGAATGAGAATTTAACGTGTTTTAAGTGTCAAGACTAGTGAATGTGGTCCCGTTAGATTATCTGGAAGGGTGACCATGAGTACCGTTCTATTGGAAGTGTGTACGTCGACGGATACATGTATGGAAAAGCAACGGATGAGATGGATGAAAGGCAATTGGAATTGAAGGCATACGTGTGTCATTAGGAGTATGATAGGAAATTTAGAAAAGGATATATTTGCCATGAGGCCGGTTTTGCACAAGATGCCACACTTCTTAAGAGCGATTTAGGTTGGTGGGACCGTGATGCAATGTAAGCAAGGGCCGGCGAGTTGTCATTTCCTAGTAAGAGGAAATCTGATGGGAAAAGTCCAAGCAACCTATGATATTATCAACGACGCGAGATGGTCACCACGCAAGAGCCTTTTCTTAACAGCTGTAAGGGGTTAGATCGGATTTCAAGGTACAGCATATGTATACGCGAGGCTAAACAGCGGACACGTAGGTAAAGTCGGAGACAGATGCTTAGAGTGCTGTGAGTAGACCATCATAGGTGGTGCAAAACGACACGACATCTCTTTCACTAACCAGTCTGCATCCACCTCACTGAGTTCTTTTGATATTTGCATGTGAGATGTACGCTTCTAGGGGATAGAAAAACGGATTAAGCATTTACTTTTCTGAGATTTTCTTCACCTTATATGCATCTTATGTGACCATTCCTCCTGTCATCGGGTAACTCCGAGATTCCTCAAAGTCCCAACTGAACGCCACGAGTCAGTTGCGCTGATTGGGCTTTGCCGATTATACGTATCTATGTTATGTCAAAACCAATTCAGAAACGACTTTTTTTAACTTTTATGGAACAACTGAGGTTCAATTGGTAACGTCGACTGACAGAAAGAGGTTAACGGAGGCTGTGAATAGCGACCTGGGGTAAAATATGTCGAGGGCAAGCGTGCAACTGAGAGGCCGCCGATTTGAGAACCTTCAAAACCTTCTCAGAGAAGAAATTACTCGGCAATATCCATTTGATATCGGAATTTCAACTGTAAGCACCTTGATCTGGCTGGCAGCACTTCAACAGGGATATGCTATGAACATCGATTAACGCCGACAGGGGTGAGATCCTGCCAAGCATGTCAATCACTGTGTCACTCAGACAAAATATCTATGGTCTCATTTCTTTTGGCACTATTCAATAAGGGATAGCGATTATTGATCAATCTTCGTCTTTTTCTCTTCTCATCATAAGCTTTCACCAGAAGCGTGTGTAGGTTGATTCAAATCCAAGTGCCAAAGCCTAGCCTAGCTCAAATGGCGGAGGTTCCAGAGGAGGGATAACCGGCACCCCATCAAGGTGTAAGCTCTTCCCCGCTCCCCGCAATGGGAGGGAGACAAGACGCAAGGGATTTTCTTCAACAGTCAGAACGGCAGCTTATGCCGTACTACTTAGGTAATCACAAAGGGCAGAGCAAGCATGTAAAAGGGCTTAGAAATCACGCAAACTTTGTGACGCCGACATCGTCATCTCTTATCATGGTGGGGTGTCAGAGCCTGGGGATTGACAGTGTTGTCTTTGACCAACAGGGCCTCATCCCGCGCCCGCGACTGGGGAATGAGGGTGGCCTGGACCCAGACTCGGGCATCCGAAGCTCGCACCGATCTAAGAAGTACTTACTCGTTGCGTTGGTGTGGACGCGCTTACCTACCGTAACATTGTCGATGGGAGCACACATCGTGAAGTATTTATTGCCTCTAGCCTTTGTTCCTACTGCGCTGCGCCCTGGTCGGTCTGGCGCTATCACATGAACCGGCGAGCAAGGGGGGTGCTGTTGGCACAGCTTTAAAAAAGTTTTATCTCGCATGTTCTTAATATCCTACCCTGCTCCTGGTCTCTCTCCTCTCTACTTACTATTCATCTTGTCATCTTGTCATCTTGTCATCTATTCGCTCATCTTACTCTCGGATATAGTTAGGATACAAGATACTACTTAACTGTATACATACTGCTAGTCAATAGATTTTCTGCACCTCTGTCTAACGTGTGAAGATACGTGCCACTCCCCAAATTGAAACCGCGCTTCTGCCTAGAAATAGGAAAACATGGAGGCCGCGACATTGTTCCAGGCCCTCGTCAAGGTCGAGTCCAATTCGCTTCCTCAAGCTCCCCAGAGAGCCGTCGCGAGGACTTATCCGGCCGTCCCTCAGCGGAATAATGAAGTTGAGCTGAGGCCCTTGACAAGGCTGTCGACCGCACCCAGTGTCTCGGGCGCAGCTACGCCCCGAGATCTGGAGTCGAGCGTTCCCAGCACGCCTGGCGTCTCGGAGCAGCTCGCTGATCCGCTCAATACCTTCGAGGCCCTCCCTGGCCTCACGGACCCGCCGATGAACAAGTATCGCTTTGGCGCGGTCTGTACTCAGAACCTGCTTATGGGCCTCGTTGACTCTGCGCCCGGTGCCTTGATCCCGTATATCGAGAAGTGAGTTTGTCCAATGGGTAATGCAATTGTGCATCATTACTATGCTAATAATCTCCAATAGACATTATAGCATAGGATACGCCGTTGTATCCCTCATTTTTATCGGCAATGCATTCGGCTTCATCGCCGCCGCTCCCTTCGTCGATGTCATCCGCGGGCGTCTGGGTCGGGCGAAGACTTGCTCGCTCGCAAACATCTGCATAGCGCTTGGTTTCATCCCTCTGTTGGCGGCCGCGCCTTTCCCAGCGATAGTGATCGGATACTTCTTTATCGGCTTCGGGAGCGCCATAAACCTTGCCATCGGTAACGTATGTAGCCTTGATGCTCTGCAGATTTAACCAAGCCCTGGAATCACCATGGAGTCTTAAAACAAGAACCCATACTAATTCTGCTAATCAGGTATTCACAGCCAATCTGAAGAACGGCACCGTCTTCCTTGGGATCCAACACGGCAGCTACGGCGTAGGCGGCACCGTCGGCCCCCTGATCGCCACGAGCATCGTGTCGCGTTTGGGGGCTGAGGCCTGGAACCGATACTACCTGCTCGCGGTGTCTATCGCAGTGGCCAACGCGCTATTCTACCTCTGGTCCTTCTGGAACTACGAGAACGAGGCATCGTCGGGAGAGTCCGAGATCGCCTCGCCGCGCACCGAGCTGGGCGCGATGGTAGGCGCCTTCCAGAGCCGCGCCGTGCTCCTGGGAGCTACTTTCATCTTCGCGTATCAGGGCGCCGAGGTCTCGATTTCCGGGTGGGTCATCAGTTTCTTGATCGCGACGCGCAATGGCGACCCGACGGCCATCGGAAACGTCACCTCGGGGTTCTGGGGCGGGATTACGCTCGGCCGGTTCCTTCTGTCACCCGTGGGCGCGCGCGTCGGCGAGAAGCGCTTCGTGTACTTCCTCACGGTCGGCGCGGCCGTCTTCCAGCTGCTAGTGTGGTTCGTGCCTAATATTATCGGTGAGGCCGTCTCGCTTGCTGTGGTCGGTCTCTTGCTGGGTCCGATTTATCCGTGCGCTGCGACCGTCTTTATGCGGAACTTGTCGCGGCAGGAGCAGGTTAGCGGGCTCGGGGTGATCAGCGCGTTTGGAAGTTCCGGGGGTGCTGTTGCGCCGTTTACCACGGGTCTGCTTGCACAGGCCGTGGGGACGTTCGTGCTACATCCTATTGCGATTGGGCTCTTTGCTGCCATGCTTGTCTGTTGGTTTGTCTTGCCGGCTACTAGGAAGAGGACGGAGTAGACGCATATTGGCTGAAATAAAGTACTAGATAATAAACGAGGTACACTGCTGATACGAGGAAGGAGTGGTCTAATTTCAACATCAAGTTATAGAGCGATGCGGTTAAATAGAGACAAGTCTATAAAGAAAATCTATCATCTATCTAAAATGTGGTCTAATAGCCTGATGCCATCTATAGCCATCTATGTCATGGTCTATGTACTGTAACTCACGTTTGTAGCTCCTGGGCCAGCCCGTGGTTTCTTGTCTCTAATTTGTACCAGTGGCAGCTTGTTGGACGCTGAGCTTGCCTCCGACGACGTCGGCGACTATCTTGTGTATATCAGAAAAGTCATTGAACACGGTAAAAGGGACGTTTTCCTTTTCGCAATAGGTGATAAGGTCTACGTTGCTTTAGTTATTCGAGCTCTCGATAAGGATGCAAAGGGAAAACTTACCTCGGCCGGCCTTGGCGAATAGCAGGTCTGTCTCCTTGGCGGCGGAGAGGTCAGAAACACCATCACCCGCGTAGAACATGACTGGCCGATTTGGGAGAGCAGCATAAGGTCGAATCTCGAGGCTCTTGTCATGGCCGAATGAACTATGTTTGCGATTAGTCTGAGCTTCACACGGGGATGACGGGATGGACGTAGGCATGCGTTCTCACCTGTCATCGTGGTATTGGATGTCCCATCCATTTTCGTCATTAATACTCCGTCCTGGGCGAGCCTTCACGTCGTTGCTCACAATCTGCATGACAGCAGCCTCCTCTTCACCCACTAAATGGGCGAGCAGAGCCCGGATCACGGGTTGCATGCCGCCGCTAAGCACGACGATGGGCACATTATTTTCTCGGCACTGTGATGCAAATTGTCAGTCATGGCGAACTGCCATTTACTCTCACTGCAGGTTGAATATCACCCCCGAGGACGGAGCGGGAACTAAGGACAGGGCAATGTGAAAAGATGGTGTGAAGCTTATAAGTGGTTGCAGACTTACCCAAGCCGCAAACTCCTTGAAGGCAGGGTCCAGCTTGACATTTTCAAGCAAGAGCTGAAGGCACTGATCGAAGGGCTTAGTGACACTGTCGAGCATCTCCTGGAAAGCATCCCGGAAAGGACGGCCGTTGTGGAGAACGTCCTTGTTTCCCTGCCTCCGAAGCTCAACCCCGAAGCCCAGGTTGTCGGTCATCCAGTCATTGCTGTCCTGGAGGGTGATTGTTCCATCGAAATCGGTGAAAAAGATGGCCTTGGGCTTCGTGATCAAGGCAGGAAGTGAGGCATCAGGAGCAGCCATATTAGTTGGTATTCGTACCGTGGTAAACAGGTGAATTGAGAGATTTAAAGAGGGACGTCGCGCCGAACAGTTTTCTGTCGTAGCTCCGGGTGAACTCGAGTCTATGAACCTTGAAACTATCGTGGAAATCTGTCTAGGAGAATATCAACAACAACAAACAGAGAGGAAAATAGTCGAGATAAATAGTAAAATCTCAAGGGCCCGCGACGAGACTTGCACGTGCTAGCAATTCGTCAGTTCTTTCTGTCGTGGGGTTTTTCTTAGCTGCCCCTCCATCCATGATCGGCGGTCTTGTCTTGGCGCTTTATGAAGCGCCATGCAGCGCATGCCCCTGAACAGACCCTGAAATGCACGTAATATCGCGGCACAGCGATAGCAGTATCAAACAGAACTCTGCGATATTGACGGACCGTTCTTCCTGCATACGGATGTAACGGATGGACGAGCCGCAAGTGAATGTGTGTAGTCGGTGTGCCTGGTCATCCATGAGTCTAACTCCTAAGTCGGCTGAAGGCAGTATCAGTATCAAGCGACGTGCACAGGGTATAGATAGCACTACGCCAGTATCATCCAGTGACAAGCAGCTCAACCTAGAATTTTGTTCAGCCGCGTTATCCTAAGAAGGGGGGAGCGGCGTTACCGTGTCAGGGGACGATGTATCATTGAAGGTTATTCTTCACATGGCTTTCTTGTGTAAACTGAGATATGTGGATTCGCTATCATTCATGGCTGGATCATGGCTGAACGTAGAATTGGCTTCTGGATGTGCGATGGTAGCCCCGACTAGGTACCTGGTAGTACATGGCCTTTGCGATGGTGATCTGATAGGAAAGTGAGGGAGGTCTCGGTGAAGCCGTACACTATGTTACTACGTAGAAGAGGCAAGGAGGCATGTGAAACTGCGCGAGAGGCCGGAATTTAGACATACTCACCCGTGCCGCAATACAGCAGAAGCATACCTCGTCATCCGAGACTGACAGCTAAAGCCGATTTCGCAGGTGCCTACAATAATATATCGAATTGGGCAACAGGGCTGGGCTATCCTCGCATGCCATTGCACCACATACGTTTGACATCTTTTGTACGTGGTGAAGCATAGAACAGTTGATAGGATCATACCCAGGCGGGATGTTGTGCCACGGTTCCTCACTAGCCACGCCGTGCTGCCTTGGTTCTTCGGGGATCCCTGAATATTTCGATACCTGATGTCGTAACCCCAATAAATGGGGATACAAGTACGAGTGTGATACGGAATACCTACGGTACCATAAGGATGGATAACAACAACATGCTGCTACCATGTAGTATGGGCAGGTAACAGGTCGGACAGAGGCTTGTTTCGAGGCTGTTTCTCGAATTGTAACAGAAGCCTTTCTCTTCCCGAATTCCGGTCCCCGCCCGGTCCTAACCCTGGCTTATGCCTGGCCGTTCAGTCCATGGCCCGCTCAGCTAGCCTTGTGCCGGGAAACACGTACCGTACTATCGGAGAGCCGGTACAACTTATACTGTTAAGCCGATCATCAGAAGAGACAGATTTCAAGCGTAGTTACAAAAGCATTAAGCATTGGTCTGTGTTTCTGGAGATATCCCGTATGTTATATAGTGTTTAATTTGCAATTGCTTTCGCTGCTCTTCTTCCTTATTTTCTAGGCGTGTCACAGGTAATAATCCTTACCTTTATAGGTTGCGGATATCTCCAAAGTTATTGGCCGAATATGGCAGCTACAAGTTCTAACCAAGACAATCCCATAGGACTGACTACAAGCAAATCATGGAATATTCAAGATACAATGAAATAAATTTCGTGGCCATCTCAATCTCTTACCTATATATCCATCTAGCTGCCGTATTTAGGTATTTAGATATCTGCTACTAGAGTGTACTTAACTAGGTAACCAGCTGGTCACAAGCTCACGCAACTAGGCATCTTTGGGTACTTAAGTACCTACCTACATAGAATTGGTTGGCTAGCGGATAGAGCATGCGAGCGACGGAGAATGCCCAGGTCCACTGTGCACTAGGTCTTAGTGTAACGGGTACATGTAACAGGTACTTCCAAGCACATGACATCCCCCATGCTCCATGTTGTTACTGTACCTGCCCACCACTGAGTTACCAGCTTGGCCCCGGGGCTCTCGGGGGTCTTTTTCGTCTGCCGTAAACAAGGTGCTTGGCGTCACCTCCCGTCAACTCCCGTGCGACCTGCTCTTCACCAAGGTATTATTACTCATACACATTTCAAATTCATCCCGCCTACTACCTACTCAGTGGACTGGCATGATATGCAGAGCAAGATAGGCATTGCTTTTCCTTGATGGCCCCTGTGGTTCTGTAGGCATTCGAACTGCTTACCCCAGGATATAGCCACCGACCTCGATATCCACATGCCTATCTCTTAGGGACTTATCTTTCTACTGTCGATCGCATCTTGGAACCGATTGCATTCTTTCAGACTCTTCTGTTCTCATTACTTTCTGCTCAGCGACCCTTCGGCATCTCTCCTTCAACCCTCCCACTCCTTGCTGTGCTGCATGTTAACATATGTCAATATTCTCCGGGATCATCACCATTCACCTCAACATACATATGTTGTCATATGGTCTCTTCTGAGGTAGCAAATTATCTGCCTGCTGTGTATATACCCAACCCCATCTGGCATGCCAAATTGTACGCACCCCTCAACTTCTCAGCGCAGTGTCACAAGCTTTCTTTGCGCTCAATCCCAATTGGTATTACTACTTGGCACGTCAAGACCCAGCTACCAACCAAGTATCTAGTGTTTGACGGCTACGCCGGCACTTGCCAACCTACATCGTGAACTACCCGAGCAATCCGCTGCCAGGTACCCAAAGCCATGGGGTTATGAACACAGCCCGTTGTTCCGCCGTCGATAAATCCTAGCAATAGGTCCTGCCTCACGTCTCTTCCCACCTCTTCCCGATATCCAGCACTGCGACGTAGCACAACGAGCGAGCATGCCCGACAAACCCCTGACCATCGCTACTTATGCTGCTGGTGCTTCACTAGCAGCTATAACCCTGGTCTACGTCTTTGCGCCCACATACCTCATTGACAGCGACACCAACTCAGCAAGGAAAAAGGGCGTTGTGGGCCTGCTAAACCCAGCCAACGACTGCTTCATCAACTCGGTTCTCCAAGCCTTAGCTGGGTTGACTGACCTTCGTGTCTACCTGATTCGAGAGGTGCATCGCCGCAATATAGACGAAGCGTGGGTTTATGAAGAGGTAGTTGAGGATCCCGCCCGCAAGAACAATCCCGAATGGAAGAACCAAAGCCTGCAGTCAGGTATTGTCACCAAGGGTCTCAAGGACATCCTTGATGCCCTCAACGAACGACCTATATACCGAAAGACAATTTCAGCTTCAGGCTTTGTCAAAGTGCTGGAGACAGCATTTCGCCAGAGGATTAGCAGACAGCAACAGGATGCACAGGAATTCCTACAGATTGTAGCTGAAAGACTATGTGATGAGTACCATGCTGGGCGTAGGGCCCGAGATGCTGCAAGAGGCAGGGGCACGGCAATTGGAGCTTCGTCAAGTGACCCTTCTTTACCTCTTGATGGGAATGCAATCCAAGAACGTTTAGCAGGTCTTGGACTGGGTGCAAACAGCGCTGAGGATAGGACACCGCCTAGAAGTGTTCCGATAATCGAGGCTGAACCTCCTACAAATGACAATGGAGAAGAGGAGGGATTTCCAATGGAGGGTGCCTATGAGAGTCAAATCGAGTGTCAAGTCTGTGGGTTCAAAACAAAGCCAGTACAGAGCACGTTCTGCACTTTAACGTTGAGCGTGCCTCAGTCAAGATCTAGCTCCCTGAATACTTGCCTCGACGGCTTTTTCAAGAGGGAGTATGTAGACGACTACAGATGTGAGCGGTGCAGACTTGTGCATGCAAAGAAGTTCTTCGAAGCTCAGCTTGCCCGATCAACATCAGACAACGCCAAGGATACACTCAAACAGTCAATTGACAAGATCCAAGTGCAGATCAACACAGATCCAGAAAGCCCGCCCCCGGGTGTCGAGCTACCAGAACTGCGACTTGCTCCCATGTGTCGCATCGCCAAAAGCACGCGCCTCACCAACTTCCCCAAGATCCTTGCCATCCATCTGTCAAGGTCCATATTTGATAGCCATGTGTCACAGAAAAACCTGGCAAAGGTCTCGTTCCCGGAACGTCTGTCAATTGGAGGCTTGCTCTCTCAGAAGAAATACAAGTTACTTGGCGTCGTTTCACATAAGGGGAGTCATCACAGCGGCCACTATGAATCATTTCGAAGGCAGAATGTGGCTTTGCCATATTCGACAACAAATACGTTCCAACCCTCCGATGTATTTACTCCATCGGCAAACCCAACACCTGCAGCCACCCCTAGTCCATCTGCAACTCCTTTACCCAAATCGTTAGCCCCGAGTCCAGTTGCATCTACAGCCGATTTGATGCCCAAACCATCCGCTGAGACTTTATCTGGAGTTTCACTGCGCTCAGTGGTTATAACAAGCTCGGCTGCAAATGGTCACTCACCTAAACGCCCTTCCCCAACTTCTTCTCCGAAAGAGCGCGATACCGATAATGTTAGCCTCAAGTCAGTTGCTGCATCCGCTCGATCTACCATGTCACGACTGTCGCAGTCTGCTAAGAACAGCCGTAGTGACAACTCTTTTGGAAAGACCAAAACTTCTGGTTCTATGACCGAATCAGCCTCAACGCCTAGAGTGAGTGGGATACGAACTCGACGTCGGAAGCCCAACGACCGGTGGTGGCGAATCAGTGATGACAAGGTAAAGGAGGCTAAGACAAGTGAGGTATTGGGTATGCAGCGGGAAGTATACATGCTCTTCTACGAGTTGGAAAGGGAGGATACGGCGGAATCGTAGGAAGACCTTCACCGGCTCCTTGACAACATCGAGCAAACGGCAGATTACGACCCAGCACGAGATCCAGAGCTCGTAGATGGCCTTCCCCCCTCCCCTTGCCTCGCCGTTCGGGCTGCGCAGGGCCTATCTGGCTGGGTGGAAGTCGCATATACACGGATACGATATGTCTTCACTAAGGTTGGAAAGAGAGCAAAGACGATGGCGAGGGACGGGTGGAATGAATACATGGGCTATCATGATTCAAACCCCGACCTCGAGGCTGCATACGATGGAAACCGAATAGTCCCCCCGGGTGGTATATTTGAGGCAATCCCGGAGCCTAGTAACATGGAAAACCGACAACACCAAAAATTTGGAAGTAAAGCAATGTACTCCGACGACGACTAGCAGGGTGTCTACCGGAGATGTACTCTGCATACATCATGGAATCATACAAAAGCGGCGTTTTTCTCGCATCATGGTCAGGGCGTTGGCACATAAAAGGATATCATATTTTTGCTTCTATCTTGGCTGGATAAGACCATTGCGCCTTTCCCCCTTTTTCCCCCGACAGCTGAACTTAGATTCGTACTTCGACTCCGCCTGTACATTAATCCAAAAAGCAGGGCAAGGCTGCCCGCCCAATACCCCGAGAGATGAGAGCCCAACCCTTTAGCATAGATGTTGTGTCTTTGGCTGGAGAAATACCAGCAAGACGATTTTTGTGTGCACATGTTGTTAGGTACATACTTGTTTAGGGTTAGACCCAGAGATGTAGTTGTTGACGATGTTGTGGTAGGGAGGTAGCATCCAGATACGCTACCTTGAGTCAATATACACAATCCCAAGCGGAAGTGAATCGTACAGAGTCATGCTGATCTCTTTTGAGTAGTTCTGTACTAGAAAGTGTGGGGTGTTTGATCGACACCTGACTGTGCAACCTTAATGTACCGTCGTATACAGAACGCCATCCAGTGGTCACGGTCGTGATCGGGATGCGACTGACGTATGAAGGGTCTGCGTTCTGTGTGGAGGTGGGAGGCGCAATGCGGGGCGCGAAAACGGAAAATCAGCAGCATCCTCACGCTCTCCCGAGGTCCCCTCCTATGTCTTGTATTAGCCGGAGTCCTGTCTTGTTATCAACTTGTGAACCACACTCTCACATTCTAGACGTATTCTTTTTCGCCAGATTGTCTTTACCAATCGCACATTCCTCAATCTTAGTGAAGATATACTAAAAAGGTTGCACACCATGGGAGACGGAAAGCCGTTAATTAATGTAAGTCCAGCTATATATAGCAGGATCAACATTGGGAAGGATAAAATAATAAACTGACAATGAACTTCACAGCTTGGCCTAAGTGATGCAGACCTTTTCCGCAACCGTGCCTATGTCAATGGGGAGTGGATTGGAGCTAAATCGGGAAAGTCATTCGACGTTATTGGTATGTCCCTACGGATGATGTATAATCGCATCTTCTTGAGCATCCGTGTTTTAAAAATCCATCATCTTCCTCACAATCGGACATATGCCATTGCTAACAATGACGTCCTTGAAGACCCCGGCACCAACCAGCCGTTTGCGACATGTCCCGACATGAACGTAGAGGACGTAGATGCCGCTGTACAGGCGGCAGGCGACGCATTCACCGCCTACCGCACATACACCCCCCTCGCGCGATCTCCTACTCTCTCTAAATGGGACGCCCTGATCCGCGAGAACAAGGAGGACATCGCGCGCATCCTAGTCCACGAGACGGGGAAGCCTCTCGCCGAGGCCCGCGGCGAGATCGACTACGCCACCGGCTTCACGCGCTGGTTTGCCGGCGAAGCCGAGCGCATCCAGGGCACCACGTACCCGGCTGCGATCCCAGGTCGCAGAATCTTCACCCTCAAACAGCCGATCGGTGTGGTCGCGGCGCTGGTGCCGTGGAACTTCCCCGTAGCCATGATCCTGCGGAAGGCGAGCGCCGCGTTCGCCGCGGGCTGCACGATGGTGGCGAAGCCGTCGCCCGAGACGCCGCTTACGGCGCTCACGCTGGCGTACCTCGCTGAGAAGGCGGGGTATCCGAAGGGCGTGTTCAATGTCCTGCCTACGACGCTGCATAATACGCCTGCGCTGAGCGAGGCGCTGTGCAAACACCCTGTTGTTAAGAAGGTGTCGTTTACCGGCTCGGTAAGAATTCTACAGGATCAATATATGTATAGGGAAGATTGGCTGACTGGTTGGTTTACGAAAGACGCGCGTTGGGAAAATACTCTCGGCGCATTGTGCGGATGGCTTAAAGAAGCTGACGCTTGAGCTCGGAGGCAATTGTCCGGTCCTTGTCTTTGACGACGCAAATCTAGAGCAGGCTTGCGAGGGTATGTCATCGATTCGATTTCCTCATTCACTCATTTACTCGGTCACTCACATAGATATACAATACACACGACCTCCAGCATACGAGAATTAAAGCAAACTGTTTGTCCAATGCTGACAACATCTAGCACTTATACCCCTGAAATTCCGCCACGCCGGCCAAGCCTGCATCACCGCCAATCGCGTGTACATGCAGCGCGGTATCTACGACAGGTTCTCTTCCCTGCTCACGGAGAAGACGCGGATGCTGCGCGTGGGCCATGGCCTCGAGGAAGGCGTTACGATGGGTGCGCTGACGGTGCCGCAAGGCCTAGATAAAGTCGCGCGCCAAGTGGAAGACGCCAGAAACCACGGCGCCGACGTCCTCACGGGTGGGAACAGGATGAAGCTGAACGATGGGTTCTTCTTCGAGCCGACCATCATCGGGAATGCGAGCCATAAGATGCTGGTAGCGTCCGAGGAGACGTTTGGGCCGCTGCTGGCGCTATTCCCGTTTGATACCGAGGAGGAGGCTGTAAAGGCCGCTAACAACACGAGCGTGAGTATCACCCTTATTTCCTTTCAGTTAAATACACTTTTACCTTTTTTTTTTTTGTTTTTTCTATTCCCCGAGCCTATGCTGCTCGTAGAAATGAGATGTCGGCTGGGGAGATGAGCGAGGAGTTAATGACAACGCCTCTGGTAGATGGGCCTCGCATCGTATTGCTTTACCAAAAACGTCGATCGCATCTGGCGCCTTTTTGAAAATCTCGAAGCTGGCATGATTGGGCTGAATACCGGTAAGTTCAAGTTGGCCTTGATAAAATACATCAGCAGTACTGACCTTTTTAAAAGGGAACATGAGTTCAGCTGAATCGCCGTTCGGCGGCATAAAGGACTCGGGATATGGCAAGGAATCTGGAAAGGACGTCGCTATCAATGAGTATCTAATTACCAAGACGGGAACCCTCTCGCTTGAGGGGCAGTACTAAGCACCGAGGATGAAAAGTCGGGGGGAATGATAGGTCAGAATGAAAATTCTCAAAGGTGGAAGGAAGGTTCTCAAATTTATGTGGTACGAGCAATGACATGGGAAGGAATAGTACCTAAGGGTTGGTTTATGAACAATTCATTTGCTTGGAGAGCTAATCATAATGGCTGTTGATAACATGGATGACTCGATGGATGACGGTCTAATTGTCTGAATACGAGTTAATTATTCCTTGAATGCGCAATGAATCATCAAATCTCGCCCAGCAGCAAAGCGGCGTGGGCGGGTTACTTTGAATAGCCGTTTTCTTAGACAATGCGTAAAGTATTAGAGTTAGCTCTCTATTCAAATTAAGATAATGTTAAGTATATTTTGGTATAATTAATAATAATGGGTAAGATAGACTAGATTAACTTACTTGCGTGACGAACTGCCCAACATCATTAGGTGTGCATCATCTTCTGCTCTCTTTCGGCGGAGAAATTCCTCGGGGTCCAGTTTGCCGGGGCATTCCTCATCCTTCTCATCAACCCCTTGAGACTCTAGGCCGGACTCGTAGACGTGCTTCACGCAGTCTCCATATGCGGCTGAAAGCTGCTGTTTAAGCTCGTTCATTTTAGACTTCACGCCGGACAATTTGCCGTCGATTTCAGTCTTGCGGCTCTTGCACTGCTCGCAGAGACTTTGAATGCGGACTGTCGTGCTGAGAGGTGTGAACACCTTTGTACAAGGCGCGATATTTTTACCCTCGAGGAAGTCAAGTTGGTCTTGGCAGGGCTTTTGCGGGTGTGCAAAGACCCGCGAGTGGTTGCACAAAAAAATCGATTTCCTGTACCGACACATTGCGACGAGATTAGAGTGTAGTGATTAGGATGAGAATATGATAGAAGCTTGGATGGAACGAGAATGAGTTGAACTGAAATCATTGAGACGAGCCTCTTTGCGATTTTATATACTTCTTATCTAAGCTGTGGCCTGAAACAGCTTTGGAAGTATAGGGATTTCTGCCCTAGTGTGTGGTGACAATACTTTTGTTTAGTTCTTTGTCTACAACACCCATCTAGGGTTGAGGTAGTTCTAGGTCTTTCATTAACTACCACAATGTCTCTGTTTCTTACAATGGCTATCGCTTGGATGGGCGTTCATTGTTTGCGTATTTTTCTCTTAGTACTGTAGGGACATCTCTCTCCATGGTGCAACCTTTGGCTTGGTCATAAAGGTGCCATACGCTTAGTTGGTTTAAAACAACTCTTTTTATCTTGTTATGCATCTCATTGGTGAAGCGATAGCTATGGTCTACTACTTAACGAGTTTATGTTCCACTTTGACCAAGGACCTGCAACTTATACGGAGTTAAATAAGCGATGTCTTACCAATTCACTTCTCAGTGCCCTGAGAACTCAGAGCATGATGCAGCTCGTCCGCCTAGAGCTACTATTGCCTCAGTAGCTCCCCTGGCTGAAGGATCTACTCGAGAGAAAATGCGGATAGTGAGCATCTTGAACGAAGATGAACACATCCCTCTCTCTACACTCAATAGTGTTAAGCACCACAAAGTGGAGCATCAAGCTAACGACGTTACAGCTGATCCAGTGTCAGAAACTATGGTTTGCACCAGAAGGAATTGTTCCCAACCTCAAATACCCAATTCCAAACGCTGCCGCCAACACCATTACCGCAATATATATATGAGAGAAAGATACCATCAACAAAAACGGCTCAAGAAATGCTTCCGTTGCGGCAACTCTCTGCCCGCAAATTATAAAACATCATCCTGTGAGTCATGCCGACAGAAGATGATTGTGAACGATAGGAACAGAAAAAATTCCCTCAGGCTCGATGGCAAATGCCGCGATTGCTATGAGTCAGTAGAGCAGGGATATGTCCGTTGCCAGTTATGTATGGAGAAACAGCGGCGGGCTCAGAATCAAAACTACAAACTCAGAAAGAAGAAGGCTAAAGCTGCAGGTAAGTGCCTTTATTGCCCCGCCCCTTCCGATCAAGGGTTCATGTCATGCTCCTCATGTCGGAAGAAAAAGCAGGATGCGAAACGGGAACGGAATCACCGAAAGTAGGCTGCGGCCTTAGCCAAACTTTCTGGTCCAAGGGTATAACTTGAATAGAGAAGAATTACGAAATTATTGGCACGGAAGGTAAGGCTCACTAATATGTAAGCAATGAAGTTATACATGCGAATCCATATTTTCACCTAGAAGGAAGTCGGGTAGTAGCGCCAGCTCATGATGAGGTACAATGAAAATGCGACAGGACCAAGAAATGATAACCTGAATTCCAGCTCAGATGAAACTATGTATAAGTACTATTGGGTGCTACGTAGAAAGTAACCTCAACGATGGAGCGGGGGACGTGGGCTTACCAAGTAGGGGTAATTATTGAGTAACTACGAGCCACCACTAATACTCTTAGATTGGGTATCGCAATCTAAGCCAATGTTATGTTCATTGTTGTTCGACTATTCTTAACCAAAATGTTATCCTATTCGACGGCATCTCCCATGAACGAGTAAGTCTAGCAACTCGTCTTCCGTTGCGGTACCAGCGTAGTCCTTTCACCTTTACTTCATGCTAGGTCGACGGGGCTGGTCATACACTTTACTAAGTAAAATACGTTTAAAGATAGTATATATGAGTCCTTCCGTGCGCCCTATAGTATTGTAACAAAAGGTCAAGTAGCCTAATATTACTGCAAGGTGATGTGGCGCCGCTGTTGCCAACCGTTGGAAACTTGGAAACGTGGTGACGGAGGAATTTTGGACGTCGTTTTCTAGCAAGCCGAGAAATCCCTAATCACCAGGAAGAACTTGGAAAACTGCTATATGTATAAGAAACTTCGTCTCCGTAAACCTCCTTCTTTAGCAATTCGTGATTCACGCTGTTACCCAGTGGGAATTAGGGTTGAACAAAATGATTTGCCACTGCAGGCACCGGTACCTACTTGTACAACATCATCCTTGCTTATATGGAGAGAGACCGGGGCTTTTAGATACTCCATTGAATTGTACACAGGAATTCTTTGTTTAATAACCATTGTTGTTTTTGGCTTGAGGAACAAAAGATTACGTATCTTTGCTTAATTTCGGAAGGATCGGTGAAGCTCGGAAAGTCTGAAAGCTTAAATGAACGCCCTCCATTTCATGACTGTCAGTCACCCAATCAAGTGAGTCGCGCCGCCTCATCTCTATGTAATGGCCCTGTCATATCCCACTGGCCATAAATACTCATAGTCATTTGGCCTGTCCCTAACATGTCCGCTTGTCTTCATCTGCACTACTTGTTAATAGTACGTGAGTGGAGAGACATTTTAATATCAGGATTATGGCTGGTTTAGCTGGACTGGTTCCGCCAATAGCCATCTCACCATCAGTCTCATTCCCTCCTCCTCAGTGTCCCTGTCCAAGCCTAAGTTTATAATGCGGGACTTGCGGATCTTGACAGTACCTGACTCGCTATCTGCAAACCCTTGTACTATGCGAAATGTTGTGCCAGAGATGGTTGCAATGGTAACCTATCAACAACCCAGTCAGCGAGGCAGAGCATCTAAGAGGGCCAGTCCTAAGGGATGGAGAGAAACCGGATGACATTAAAACATTTGTAGCTTACCGGCACAACCTTATGCTCCGATCCCGGGAAGTTCCGAAAGAAAAGGACGGTAAGCAGGAGGATACACCACACCTCACTGAACATGAGCGTGTCTTCTTGAAGCTCCCTAGCTTCTGTCAAGATGCAGTTGGTGTGTGACGAACGGTAATTTTTAGCACGTAGATAACGGTTGAGCTTCCATGCTCCATCGTGGGGGAAGTACTGGAGAAATTGATTTTCCCAGTCCTCGGGGCTATTGACGTACGTTAGCACAAGTCGTGGAAGACTGCTAGGTATGTAGCCACTTACCCTTCAACGTCCCAGTCCATTTGGCTAAACAGATACTCGCTCTTATCGTTCAAAGACCAGAGACGACGCTCGAGACAGTCGAGCGTCAATTGTGAGTTGTGGAACGGGTGGGTGAGGTCTGGGTATAATTCCCTAACGGTATCAAACGCGTTTTGGTGGGCGATAGTTTGCATTTTCTCCGAAGTGATCAAGCGTAAGAAGCCGAAACCCGCTCCATTGTCAGACTCACAACTGAGATCGATTTGTTCCGGGTAACAAGTGATGTCAAAGCTGTCCCATTTCTCTGAGTCGATATATGTCCACTTCTTCAGATGGGGGCGAAGCTCTTCGGCTATGCGCTGGGCAAGCTGAACAGGGCCCTTGGGGGTTCCCTCCATATGGGATTGTATATGTTGGGGTTTCGGAGGGCTTTTTGCTATTGAGGGTCTGAGACTGTGTTGTGTCTGCTCCAGGTATCGCGGGCCATCAGACCTTCTGCGCAACATGGTGCTCGTTTACGCGCCGAAGGGAGACGTAGTCGTATTGGTTGGTCGCAGTGTTTGGTGCCTTAGTTGGAGAGGCGTAGTTACTGTTGGCGTGCGGCCTCGTTGATGTGATCAATGATGTCTATGTGTCAGCTGCTGCAGTCTCAGTGCTGTTGGTTGTCGTTGGTATCGACCTGCATAAGCTCTCTTAGGTACCTACCTAGGTAGGCAGGTATTTAAGTACATATGTAACAGAGTCGCCATTCCTATTGGCCGGTTAGCCCGTGCTAAGCCCGCCCAGCCAATCATGTCGTGTCCTGAGAGTCACAAGTTCTCCATCTGGTAGCCCTATGTTGACGAGCCCATTGCCTCCTTACATGCTATCCGCCAGAGAAGCGCTCCCAGGGTCCCGGGTCTGGATAGGATTAGTATGCAACGGCGTTTCTGCACAAGATAAATTTCGCAATGCTTTATACCTAGCAGAACACATATACTGGCAATATATACACTCGCTGGTTCTCCTTTTAAAGAAATCAATAATTTTGGTGACTCAATTACCATAGTCTTATTTGATTCAGCTACGTGGCCGTCTGTCTCCGTAGTAATATACCTTAGACGCTAGATACACCAGATTAGACGCTCAATGCGCTGGTAGGCTTTATCGTAGGGATTGGAAATATGTTACTGTATAAGCCTGTCATAGGGTAACTATCGCATGAATGGCTACCTACTTCTCCTCCATCCCTTTCTAGCTGCCATGTTGGGTCGTGATTTTGGTTGCAGTGTTAGTATCACCGCCGCCAACACTAATGCCCCGGCGCAGCGATATATGACTGCTTTTTTTGGCAGGCAAGGGAGTGAATGGCATGCCAGGCCATCGACGAGCGATCCACCAACACTCCTATCAACCTGCTACCATCACCTATTGTGACGTCTGACCTTGAGCCGCGATCGGTCAGTTGGCAAGGCTATACAGGGGAACAGTCACTAACGGGACATACTCCTTCCGGTAGACAGGCGATTGGCTATATCGCCGGTTATCATGGCATTTCAGGCACAGTTCTATCCATTCAGTGTTGGCTGAGCCATCGTTCACCCTATCCCAAACCAACTACCAAAAATGCACTTGATGATTTGCCATCACCTGCCTTTGGCACAGTCACACGATCTGATATGTCTACAAGAAAACGTGATGGCTTGACAAGGCTATAGCGGCTACGACGGAGTAACGATGCCGTTTTGATACCAGCGGTTGAACGACTACATCCTCCCTTCCCAACCGTAAGAGCCTTGAATATATAACATGATTTGCTTGAGTCGAGTATAAGAAGATGGGAAATTTCCACTACGGCACTGTTGATACCCCGTGGTATGCGAAGCTATTCATTCTTGACAATCCATTCATCCAATTACTTTATAGCTACTTCTCCTATCTCTTCTATCGTACACAATGTCTAAGTCGGTCGAAAATAAGAAACTACCCATTGATCCTGCGACGTGGAAAAAAGAAGCCAGAGCCGAGAATGTCGAAGGGAAATCTATTCATACACTTGAAACGAC
Organism: Xylaria sp. MSU_SB201401; assembly: GCA_002288965.1. Lineage (NCBI taxonomy): Eukaryota > Fungi > Ascomycota > Sordariomycetes > Xylariales > Xylariaceae > Xylaria > Xylaria sp. MSU_SB201401. The sequence continues at coordinate 12,238 of NPFG01000257.1, read as the reverse complement.
CCATTCTGGCTCAGATATCTCCTGGGAACAGTTTCTATTGCTCCGTACCCTCTGGTCAGAACACTACGCAGATAAACTCTATTCAAAGGACTGGAGTGACTTCATAGATGAGAAAATGTTCCGTAAGGCGAAAGACTACCTGTCTTCGGGGAACAAATTCCACTGGAATGAGTTCATCAAATCTCTTGCCATACCCATAAAGTCTCTTCAAAAGGGAGGTTTTGCTGAACCAAATCTTGGTGCTTATGCCATTGCCCGAGCGTTTCTGGCCGAGGCACAAAGTCTGACCTCCGAAGAGCATGACAATGAGAGTCCCAAAGTGGATATGAGTCCCATCGCCAATAGAACAAGGAACAAACTCAGACAGAAAGCCAATATTCAGTCATCTCCGACTCCGGCCTCAAAAGTTGCAGATGTGACGATGGAGTTGGGGAGAATGAGAATAAGAGATTCTAGTAGAGAACCGAACGCCTCTAGGAGGGAACCTAGCGCTTCTAGGGGTAGTCCGCGTACTCCACCCACAACACGGGGAAGGCCCAGTTCGCCTCATCCGCAGGCGTTGGCTAGGGGAAGTTCATCTGCTCCGCAGGGTCCAGCCAGGAGCAGTTCGTCTGGTTCGTCGATACCAGAACAAATGGCCTCTCCCTTTGAGGATCCCAGGCTGTTCCCAGCAGTAAAAGATGAGCAGATTGTAAATTCAGCTCTTATCTGTTTGCTCATGGCTCTGTCGATGAACTTCACCGAACTTCAAGCGGACTGGACTTTGCATCGTCTCCCCCTAGTGGCGAAGGATCACTCCCAAAGAAACGCAACCGCAGCTCAAAAGAAGACATACGAAGCAAGGATAGACGGGTACCTGAAAAAACGAAAAGGCCAAAATCCCTTGGTGATCGTTGAGGTCAAACCGTTTCAGAGGAACAGAAAGCCAAATGCAATCAGAATGCAAGAGAGTGCGCAAATGGCTGCATGGATCAATCATTACCTACCACCGATGGGCCAGGCTCCCAAAGAGTCAAAAGATATGACGTAAGCAATCGACCTCATCGGATACAGCCATGTGCCTCTGATCGTTTCTAACGAATTGTGTCCAGGCGTCTCTTAATCTCACAGGATCGTCATGAAATCTATCTTAACTTTGCAGTTTTCAGTGCCGATTACGTTCAATACATCTGTGGCATGAAGACAACTGATCTCGACCAAACCTCCTTCCTTAGAATGAATCAATACGGCCCATTCAACACTGAAAGCCAAACAGACATGCAGAAACTAGGACACCTCGTGCTAGGCTACGCGTTGCACGCATGTGCCGAATAGCTATAGTCGTACAGGATTTGTTTTGCATAATTGGATAGATTTTTTTTTTTTTTTTTTTTTTCGCTCGTTATACTCTCTCATCGCAGGACTTTTTATTCAAATTAGATAGGCATCAGGTTTTTACGCTCATTATACATCTCTACCTCATTAGATTCATACGCGATAATCCACTTTTCAATTAAAGGGATAAGCAATACTATCATTACGTCTGTACTTCCTCCAGAGCCCTTAATTTCGTCCTAACAAAACTTCCCACACTACTAATAATCCTAGGATACTAATGCTTATGAGCTAGTTATACTCTAGGTTTGTTGATTAAGCTTTGGTTATCGCATCGGTGATTTATATAAATACATGCCCTCATAACACAGCAGCGGTTCCTCATCGTTCTTGTTCAGGGGACATTATTATCCTTCCATCCATTGGGTGCGTGGCCACCTTACGCCGCTTAGCTAGTTGGTTCTGAAAATTCACCTTTATTTGTCAATTCGATTTCCAAACTATGAGGCAAACCATGAAAATGTCGCGACGGTACGACCTTCAACTAGATCGTCTTCTGTCACGTCTATAGTGCAATCGAAAAATGCTCCCGACACATGCAGCTCGTGGCTAGTCAAGAATAGTGAGCCGGCATAGCGACGACCATATGATACGAAGTTCCAGCTACTAATAGACACGGTATCAAAATAAACTCCAGTGAGCTGGTCTCCCTGCACAACTGCGTCTAACTTTTCGACCCGTCATGTCGATTTTTCTGAAGTCGTCCAGTTTCTTTACGTCTTCAATATTACTATATTGCTGACATGAGACTTCTCCCTCTTCCCATGTGTGCGAGACGATGGCATACGAATTCATTCTGGGATACTTGATATTTTCCAACTCGTACGTCTCTGTGTTGATGAGCCATATTGTGCCGGCACACTTAATGCTCAGTGGGGCCTGCTAGACTTTGCAGGGAAAGAGATATAATTTTCGTGACAGGCACTTCAATGATTTGCGTTTCCAAGTGTATTATCTATGGCGAACCAACTACGGGGGAGCAGTATACCAGCCTTCAAGGGTATCAGACATGCTGTTTGACAGTTGATGAGGGGCTAAAGATGGCCCTCAGGCATCAAAGCCCATAGTTCGCCTGCTCTCCGATTGGGGGTTGAGCCGGTCAATGGGCAATCAAGGGAAAGTCCCGATGATTTTGTAGCTAGGCAACTGTGGCTGGGACATAGCCATTTGATTACTCGTTACAATTATATCTGATGCTTGAATGTATGGTCATATTTCATTCCTCGAATTTTCCAAGAGTTGGGGGCGATACAATGTGTTGCACTTAAAAACAACGCCGTTAGACAGGTAACAGTTTAACTGTTTATATATATTTAGGCCCGCCTCATTGCGATACGATGACATGGATACGGCTTGGGTGTCATGTACCACTCGAATTGCTTGCCGGGTACAGATTTTCGAGGTCTTCGGTCGTCCATGGGCTCGCGATTCATCTCGCATTTCGTCAATTCCTAACGACAATATCGGAGGTTTGAATCCCTCGTTATAAGCCTCCCGCCCCAGGGTCAAAAGAAAGAAGATTTTACCTAATAGCCCATATTCTGACGTTATCCTATATCTACCTATAACCAATCCAACGGACGCTTGAAGGGTAGGAAAGCCGACGTTGCAATCACATTACCCAATTCTCAACTATCTTGCACTTTACGTCTTATCTTTTGGCCACACTCGTCGCCCCTATCTTGTTGCCAGAAGACCTGCTATGTTATTGCCATCCAACTCATGGACCCCTTGCAACTAGACCCCATGGGAAGAATCTGGATGGTGTCCATAATCCCCGTTATCCGCCTCTACTATATCACCGCCGCCTATTTCGGCTGGGGTTTTTTCTGGTGAACTATCGGGCCCCTGTGTGCTACATTGCTTTGAGTCGGCTCTGAGACGACGCCGCCAAGCCCACAAGCCAATTAGACCAAGCACGATACCACCAATGGGGACTGAAACACCCAGGGCAATTTTTCCCCCAGCAGGCAACCCACGTTGGGAGGTGAGTGCCGAACTGGTAGTAGACGATGCTATTGTTAGAGCGCTAGTCGATGATGGTTTTTTTACCGTCGTTGTTGAGGAGAAGGAGGAGGACGACGAGCTTAGATCCGCGGCCTCGGGTAAAATGAGAAACGCTTGACTTGAAGCTATGACAAACGGTCCTGTGGGATCCGAGATATTCGTCGCTGTAAAGAAGTATTTGCTATTAGTGTCAGCGAATTGATTTGCCGGTATAGTCCACTCGTAGGTCATTTGTGTGGTATTGCAAATATCAATGTCCACCCAATTTACGCCATTTTGGCCTGGTTCAGCTTTGTAGGTGAACAAAACATCATTGACTGAGCCGAGTTCGTTAATTCAAAGCAAGCGGAGAATCGGGAGAATGTGATATCCTACAGATGGTCTGTTCAAGAACATCCGACATGTTTCTTGATTCAAGTGTCATCTCAACATGAACTTTCTGTACCTCAGGGTTTGTGCTCGCATACCACTTCAATATTCAGCATTAGCAAATTGCTATTTATACTCTTGGGTACTTGTGTAAACTACGTAAACGCTAACGTCAGTTTAGAAGCTTGCTTACACTGAGTGAGATAGTATCGCCAACATGATAGATATCTGCGCCTTGAGGGACGAAGAATTGTCCCGAATAATCTGTGTAAGCACAATCTGGCGTCCCGCCGCCAGGGCCGCCGCTCATGATCAATCGTGCAGTAAGGATGACGGGCGGACCAAGTGATTCGATACTCAGCACAGAGTACCGCAACGACAATAAAATAGTAGGCAAGGCAAGCAAATGAGTTTTCCTGTAAGAGTAGCAGGAGAAGAAAAAGTTAAGGACCAGGAGAGATAAGCTAGCAACTTAGGCTGGGGAGGAGGCGTGAAAGGTGAATGTATCTCATTTTTTCAGCAACAACAACAGTCTAGTCCGAAGACGGGCTCTCGCATGGCTACAAGGGCGGAGAATACCTAGCACAGACGCAAGCGAAATACTGCTGATTGCTGATTGGTGGCACCCTCAGATCACCACCCTAGTGTAGCCTCAATCTATTGTTTCTCGAGGCGTTTGTGGACCTCAGCCGGCCGATATTTCACCCTTGTCATCTTTTAAGTCACGCCTGAATCAACCACATTAAGCAGGCTGCGATACAACCGGGATTCTCTGCTGGTAATAACAAGAATCTACTATAGAATCTACTATAGGTACCTGATCCAATGTTACACGGCAATTGCCAAGGAGGCTGTTGGTGCCATACAGAATAGGTCGCCGACCCTCGGAGTTAGTGGATTAGAGACAGCGAAGACTGTTAGCTGCAAGTACACCAACATGCCTTAAGTGAGGGTTACAATCAATGAGTAAAGATAGTGCTTAGGAACCTAGGACTTCCTACTCGTGTAAAAGACGGCCTGAGGATTCCCAAGTTTGAAAGACTTGAATATAGGAATATTATTGAATATGACCAAGTTCCAAACCATCTATAAGAGCCCTTGTCACATCCAAATCTCAGCAATAAATCGAGGCTTTGCAGTCTCTGATCGAAAATTCTCGTCACAGCACAGTGTCCTTTCACTAGACCCGGTATGGTAAAAATGAAGTATGGCGCCTAAATGGTACCGTGCAACAATTTCTAAGTTGGATGATGCGCATTTTGTGACCTGAAATACCTATTTGACTAATAGTAGTAGGAAGTGGGTGTGTAAGGTGGTTACTGCCTCACAAAATGCATGACTGTTCCTGATATATCACGGGATGAAGCACTCCTAGATAATCAGCTAGGAAGTAATAGACTTACATCGAGCAACGAAAGAGGTACTGACCGCACCAATTTTCTCTTGTTTATCATCTGCTTGGGGTTTGCATTTAGGGCACGTTTAAATCAGAGAGCTTTTGCAGCCATTGCATTGTCGGGCTTCACAGGGAGGGTACTGAATACCCTTTTCTGGGATTCTGATATGGCCGGTGTGCCGTATCCCTTGACATACATGTAGGTATCGCAAGGCTTAGCATGCAAAGCGTGGGGGCGGTACCTGTAGAATCATACCATGATACATGAGGAGGCCCTGGAAGGAGGCTCTAAAGGATAAGAGCGGCCTGTACTAGTCGTTATATATAACGTCAAAACTCGGTTATAAGAAGTGCTCATGATGGGCCTGGAATTAAGCTGATTCATGATACAATGAGCTTATACGGACCCCACTCTAATCTTGGTGCTGCTTACCCAAAAAACCCTTGCTATCCGCGTGCTCCCCTGGCGTGGGGCTCAAAAAGCAGTGTAGTGCACTTGACTACCTATTTGTGGGAGAGCAGTAATCGTCGCGCATTTGGTTTTACTGACGGTAACCAATATTGTAACTAATACTATATATATTCTGCCAGCTAAGTCCACTGCTTCCTGATAACAAATATTTACTCAACACGAGCGATTTGCAGCGACCGACAGTTATCTGGAGCTGCTTTCGCAGCCATACCTTTAACCCAATGCGGAGTATCCATCCTCACTGCCGTTCAAGACAGTAGCGTAGTATCCTAAGCTGTTGGCAGGATTCGAGCCACCTGTGGCTGGAGTCCCATTGCATCGATTATAGAGAATGTGGAAGGCATAGTTGAATAACAACAAACCATCTTGAATATCTACATTTTGACTGAGAATCAAACATAATGCTAGCGAGTACGAACACGGCCACCCACCTACTGGTAATCAATAAAGATGGAAACCAAAAATTCATCTTCCGGCGTCTTCCGTCCCTCGCCGGCTCCCCGGTAAGCGAGCAAAGCAAACTCGTGGCAGCAATTCGAATGACTTTGACCGACGATAATGGAGGCTGGATAACAGGTGGTTGGTAGATCAGGTCAGGTCGGGTTAGGTTAGCACGCACGCACCACCATCAACCGACCCAGTAACCAATTCAGACCCTTATCTATAATTAGGTAAGACTGAAGACGAAAAATACAACCAACACCCAGCCCATGCCCACTCGAATATCTTCAAGATCAGACTAGCGCAGTCCCCGATGCGCACAAGTTGCGGCACAACGAACCCTCCCCACAGTCACGAGTTCGTGTGTTCAGCGCTGGGCACGGAGCGTCGCGCATGTTAAATGTGGACAGCCAGATTGACGTGGTTAACGGTGGCTGGATAGACACGGAGAAACCAACGCGCGAAAAGGTGAAGAGATAATAGGGGTAGTACCTTTTTTTTCTTCTTTCTCTTGTGCATCCTTCTTGTTCTCCACTGTACGTTACAGCGACATACCATGACCACCTAAGCGGTGAAGAAAAGACCAGACAGACAAGATAGAACGTCCAGTCCAGCGGCCGGGCCCCTGCTTCCGCGGCCACCGCGCGCGACGCCAGCGCCCAATCGGTGCTCGCGCCGGCTCCACAGCACAGGGAGGGCAAGCAAAAGCGGTGGCCGCATCTGGGGCAAGAAGGTCTGTCTGCACCCAAAGAACTGGCGGTATCCCCTATCTATCTGCCTGTATTTGTCTGTATGGAGCGTAGTGTGTTAGTGTATGCATGTAACACTATGCCTTTTCTCTCTACTAATCGTTAGATGCGGTGTAAGTTGAACGGTGTAGGTGTACCTATCTCGCGATATGTGGGCGTGAGTTGTAAAATGGCGTATCGTGCTACTTAGTATAAGATGAAGCTAGACCCTCAACCTCACTTTCCCCCTCTTGTTCTCCCTTCCTTTCCCCCATCATCCCCGCCATGCCTTCCACGGCTGGTACACTCGGACTGAGCCTCGGCCTCTGGGAGCCCTTCGCGGCTCCCATGGCCACCTTTGTGGAGGATTGGTTCGCTCTCCAGTATCTTCTGCCGCTCATCTCGTTCGTCTGCGTCGGACTTGAGGGCTGGTGCTTCTTCGACCTCATGCGCAAGACGCTGGGCGCTCGATCTGCTGCGCGGGCTGAGAAATACTTGGCCGACGCGCGGGATGTGTCGGCCCTCGACTACGATGTCATCAAAGACTTCCCGAGGGGTGGTTTTGAGCCTTGTATGTCCTCCCCTCTCCTCGAATGAGATACAAGGCTTGTCTTGGCGTTAGCTAACATGATCGGTTTAGCGAACAACCAGCTGTGTGTTCACGGGCTACTAGGCATTAAGTTGCATGCGAGACATGCGGCATGTCCATCAAATCCGTATGTAGAATTGCGCTCCCCGCTATTGTTGCTATGTGGAACTAACTCGAAGACAGCGTCGTTGCGGGACAAGGCTCCAAAGGCCTAACAATGCCGTGTGGATGTCTCATCATTTCTAAAGGGCGTCCACAGACGCGCATGAAGCGCAGACGTGAGATGTCCTACATCGCCATATGACAGCGAGGGATAGACAGAACCCGAACTCGCCCGCCCGGCGCAGCATCAACCCACCAAGAACCTACCGCTCTTATCTATGAGATGCCCACTATGTGGGCTTACTCTTTCGAATAAGAGACGGAGAAGCGACACTCATTCAACCTTTCCTATGTCCACCTGCATCCCGAAGCATATGATTATGACTCAAACGACACGAAGAAAAGCGCCATGGGCCGGAGTTACGTAAAACACAAAAGCATTTGAATTGGAGTTGGGAGTTTGGGGTTTGAGCCTTGGACTTCAGCCCCTAACACAGATAACCGTATGATTAAGAAATGAGAATTGCATTTACGAGACCTTGACAAATCCTTTGAATATTGCGAGACCCGTGTGACTTTGATTGTCCTTCTGATGAGACTTTCCCCGCACAGGAGTGGATTCATCAGGTTAGCAGATGTTAGCGTTCAACTCGCCGATTAGCGTAGCTGTAGCCTCTACACTCTGTCTAGCTACGCGAGTTCGTGTGGACGGTGATGTAGTTCGGGTGGGGTTACATGCTGTATGTATGAAATGCATTTGTTCCCAGTGTTTCGAAACATGAAGCAACATTCTTGAACAGGGCTAATCTTTCGAGCTTTGGGATGTTAAGGCAGCTGTCATGTATGCACACCACTCACTAGCTTTGGTCATCTTAGCTGCTTTTTAACGTATCTCTCCGAGGTATTTTTGTTTTCCAGTCCATCTCAACATGTTGCCCTTCATCCCTCATGAGTCGAGTGAGGAGTGCGCTAATACAAGCTGCTAAAGACCGGTGAGCGCTCCAACCACACTCACAGAATATCTATATCACAGTGAAGTACAATATAAAGGGATAAAGAGACCGTTATACACCTGAGCTCTATGACGATGGAGGGGGTGGTAGAGGCTTGAACAAAGTCACCTCAGGCCACGTCTCTTCAGCTGCTTTCCGGAAGGCATCTGCCTCACTACTTCGCCACTGGTAAAGCAGGCCAAGAGATTCGGCTGCTGGTTCCCAATCGTCGCTCTTCATCTTAAGAATATCAAATAGGGCCTTTTCGCATGTCTTCTGGTCTTCTCCTAAGAACTTTTGTATCTTAATAGCTGAGACCACATGAGCAGCGCTATCTTTGTGCTTCTCCAAGAACTCGGAATTGTATTTCTTAAGGTCCGTAGAGGCATCAACGGCTGTGAACTCGCTGTTAACGACCTCAGCCACTTTAGCGGGCAGAGACGCCGAGTTCAGCTCCTTACGGAACCGTACTGTCTGCTCATGGACAACCGGATTCGCGGCATCGATAGCTAATGCCGCATTGAGGCAACGTAAAGCGAGCAAGTATTTTTCTGCGTAGATTAGCGAGACAATCTAGACAAGTGAGAGGGAAGTGAAAATTACCTCGTCTGATGTAAACCTCAAAACCAGCAACCTGGCCGTCAATGTTCTTCGGGCTGAATTGAAGAATGGGTAATAGGAACTTTGTAGCCTCAACTAGGGGCTGGTCAGTTGAAGCCAGCTTCAGCCCCAGCGGGTCATCGTCCTTCTTAGCGCTCTCTGAAGCAACTGGCTTAGGTTTGTTGGGATCCTGCTTGGCCGCCTGTTCCGCTGCTTCTCTCTCGGCCTTTTGGGCCTCCTTCTTTGCCTTTTTAAGCGCCTTCTTCTTCTCGGTTTCATCCTCCGCGGTTCCATTAGTGGCACCATTGACCCCATTGAAAGCTAACTTGCTATCATGTATACCGAGGTAGGCTGCAATTGCGCCCAGCGCCGCACGAGTGTAGAAAGGGTGTTCGCGGAGCTTGTCCTCCCATCGAATCATGTCCACATATGCACAGATTTGACCTTTCCTCAGAGAGAAGCTGTGGAAGTCGAATTGATCTTCCTGCCAGACATCGAAAATGTTATACACAGCATGAAACCTCTTCAAAGCTAGTCCAATGAGTCCGTTACGCACAGAAGCCTCCCCATCTTCGGTCAAGTACCATATGCTCTGCATGTCGATGAGTTCAGCCAATGGGCCGGCCGGAGCGTCACTCCGGGTAAAGAGCGACATCGTCTTTAATGCTTTGGCAGTCTCATTATTTCGCAGTTGGTATTTCGCGGTCTTCGTATTGATATAACGGTCTTTCAAATCGAGATTGCGGGCTTGCTCCATAACCTCAGCTGCCTTGCGTGTATTGCCACGGTGTTTCCATATACGAGCCTTGGTCATGTGAAATTCGACATTTCCGGGTACAATTGCGAGGCCTTCTTCAACAAACTCAGAAGCTTTGGCTAGATCACGAGACAAATGGTAATTATAGTGCTGAGCAAGATAGTAGAGACCTGCTGGTTTGCCCTTTAGGTCCCCATCCGAGGCTCCGCCTTCAGTTGGAGACTCCACGTTTTCTACGTAATCGTGAGCCAAAGCCTGTAGCGTTTCTTTTTTTGAAGGATCGGCGTAGAGATGTTTGAGGTTAGCGAATGTAGATGGCACTCCCTTATCCAGCATCAGCTTCAAGTAGATTTTAGCAGCTTCGCGGAAGTCACTGCCTGTGGGCTAGTCAGCAAAACAATGACCGGCGCTAATCATTGCGCAGTCTCCGTCGCCACTCACCAGTTAGGAAGTCCAAAGGGAGGCGTTTTGCGGCGTCGCATCGGAGATTTTGCTGGGCGTATTCGTCGTAGATAGCCTTGCGAGCACTTGTGTCACTGTCTCCAAGGCCCATGGCCTCAGCCAATCGATTGTAATATTCGGGGTGTTCGGAATTTCTGTCCAACAGCGCCCGGTATGCCTTGGCAGCCTCCTCTTTCTTACCGAGCTTAGCCAGATATTTTGCCCTTAGTTCCAAGATTGCGAGACGGTCAAAATTATGCTTCGCAATCGACTCGAGATGATCTAAGGCTCTCTGGTAGTCACCCGTTTCGGCAATTATGGAATTCTTATACAGAACAGCTTCTGAATGTTCAATGTCGTTGTGGGATGGCGGAGATTTGAGTGACTCTTCGTAGGTGGTTAGAACCTTTTCAGCAGAGACGAGGTCGCCGGCCAGGTGGTGGGCAACAGCCAGAGCGGTCCAGTTCTGCCTTAGTTGAGATTTGGACTGCAGCATAGCAGTCCTGCTCTGAATGTACCCTTGATAGTCGCGCATTTGTATCTGTAGAAAGGCCAGGTCCCTCTGGATCTGCGGGGAACCCGGCTCCAGCTTCAGGGCGAACTTGTAGGCCTTGATGGCTTCCTCGAAGTTCTTCTGGTGACGATATAATAGGCCGTACACATGCCAACATATGTGCGACTTCATGTCGGCCGTCAAAGCTTCCTTGGCTAGAGCGAATGCCTCGTCTGTCTTGCCTAGCGAGTTGATTATCAGACCCTTCATGGCCAAAGTGTCGCCATGCTTGGGGTTCTTCTTGAGGATCTGCTCGGCAGCCTTGAGGCCGCGCTTGTATTGCTTCTCCTCATAGTTGCGAATGACCTGGCGAAAGAGTGAATTTTCTTTCGAACTCAGCGGTTGCGGCATGGCTGCTAGCGACGACTGCTGGACCAATGGGCCGGGAACCAATGAACACTAGGACAGCAGACACTGGTCGCGGGAGGGGGAAGGTAGACGGGGGCGACGGAGGGAAAGACGTTGGTGTCGGCACGTATTTGAACGGCGGCGGCGGGGCGAGGCGGTGCTCGGAGCGTTGGAGGTTCGTGTATGGTATTGTGTCTAATTGCTGTATCGGGAGTGGGCGCCTATCAGTAGGTAAGTATTTGGTGCCTGTGGGGGCCGTTAGAAACGCACGATGGATTAAAAGGTTGAGCTATGCGCACCACATAAATTACCTACATACATGCCGACGCCGACACACGGACGGTCACAGGGCCCGAGCAACAGGATCCACGCAAACTACCTACAGCAGCCACTTGAGAGGAGAGAAGTTGAGGAGACTAACTGCCAACTTTGTTGAAGTTGAGCACCTATCTAGGCGGACCTAGGGTAGGTAGGTAGTAAGTAGTATGGGCACATTTAAGTTGCGGTTGCATACCTAGGTACTTACCAGGAGGTACCTGCTGGAAGGTACCTACTATGTCTGTGAGTGTACTCCTCCCTGTACATCTGGTAGGCTGTGTACCTACCTGCATCTCACAGGTCGAGGCCCTGAGACCACCGTTCGGTAGTTCGCTGTTAATGTTCGGCCCACTGGTTTAACCGTGCCACGCCCCACTAATATTAGCTCACGAGAACGCTCACCAACATAAGTTGGTGCTGACCACCAATTTAACCACCCCAGCAAATTAACCACTTACGGAATCCCATACATTTTACATACAAACCTTAAAAAAACTCTTTTATTATTTACACACTAACTAATAGGCTTATAATTATAAGAAATATACCGTTAAATAGCAATTTTTTTTTCTCTATTTAATAAGATATTTAAATAAAAAGTCGGCTTAAAGATAAGCAAAAAATCCACTTTTATATACAATTTAATAGTTAAATTTACGTTTTTAAAATTTAATAGTAATATTAAAGATATTTATATATATAAATAATAATCTTCAATTTTATAAAGAAAGAAATTCTCTATTAAATAATA